>JAAAKL020008577.1:0-15806 GCA_010016065.2 Carybdea cf. marsupialis auct. non (Linnaeus, 1758)
TCATCATCATCATCATCAATCATCAATCATTATCTATCATCATCATCATCATCATCATCATCATCATCATCATCAATCATCATCATCAATCATCATCATCATTATCAATCGTCATAATCATCATCATCATCATCATCATCATCGACAACAACAACAACAACAACAGCAGCAGCTGTAGAGAGAAAAAAAGAACAAAGCTATTTAATCTGTTTCTGTCTAATATTATTGATGATATAGTTAACAGTCTTCAAAAGATTACATCATTGCTGTCTGCCAGCAACGGAATAATTTCACCAGGCATGGCCAGCCCCAACTAGACTTTGATGCCCATTATCCATAATTTTAAAGGCTTTATACCCCTCGTAACATATCCCCCTAGTGATGATGATTTATCAATGGTCCATATCATATATTGTTAAACACATTATGACCAGTAAACTTCTTTGCTTTTATGTATTTACATGAGGCAGTTAATATGTTATGTTTTGTATCACTATTTGAAGCAATTTAAGTGCTCAGACTTTAACATAATTGAGGATACTTTCAATTTTGCTGTCAAAAGGATAAGGAAATGAAAAGTTTATGTATCTGTGAATCATTAAATTCATACTCTTAATATAAATCCCAAGAGTGACACTTGACAAGCTGGACATTTATTGTAAATTGAAAGTTCTTACTATTTTTATCAAACACAATTTCATAACAAGGCCAGATTGTGTTGTTCTTGAGCCCAGGGCCAAGCTTTTTGCAAAACATGAGCACACTTATGTGCTTGAAATATTCTGAAATATTGCTTTATTGTTTGACAGGAGCCGCTTTCTGTCAGGGGGTCAGGACCCTTTTTTCCCTTGGACTGACTTGCTTTCACGAGAACTCTATTAAATGCCATATGAACGTAATGCATAGAAAGCTATTGTCATTATGAATTTGGTTTTGGTCATGGAAATACCTGTTTGTGCATTAAATGTACCTTGATAAGATTTCACTTTAAAGGAAGTCAAGGTGTGATCATAAATTGTTCTGTGTATGATAACAGACAATCAGTCTTGTTTTGTATCTTAACTTTTTGTAGGAGTTGTCTTCAGTTCCTTCGTTTTACATCCGGTTTGTGGTATTTGATTTTTTATTGTGCTTATAATCATTTACTTTTGAAGGTTTCACAAAAATGTACACACTATCTTGAAATGAATCTGTTGTGGGACTACCTTAAGGAGCCTATTCACATCCTTGGAAAGGATACGAAAGGGTAAGTGCCTTTTTTATGTTTCTTATCGGTATTCTACATTCTATAAGTATGTATATATTTTACAGTCTCTTGTTTTCTTTGTTGACACATGAGGCTGGAACCCATTGCTTCCTGCTTTTAGTAAAGTTGTTTCTTATACAAAATCCAAATGTACTTTACTTACTTACTTACTTACTTACTTACTTAAAGTAAGTACAAATTCTAAATATACTTCAAGTAAGTTCATATTGTTGACTGGATTAGTGTTTTGAGATGACTTATCCTGAAAACCTCATGTTGTGATATCGAAGATACTAATACAAAAATGAATTATTACATATGTATTTGTTCATTAGTTAATTTCTAACGTGTAGTCATTGGAGTATGGGCCCCTTTCAATTTAGAGGGGTGTAGGCAATTTTTCTTTTGTGTTTATCTTTAGCTGATTAAACAACTTTTCAGCTTGCTTCATAGCATAGAGCCCTACTAATCTAAAAGCAGGATTGCTTTTAGTATATAATTATTTTCATGTACAGTTAGCAAAGAAGTGAATGTGAAAAGATACTATAAAAGTCAATAGGACTTGAGTATGTAACACAACCATGTGCATTATAAACTGAGATAGGAGCACTCTATGAAAAGATTGCTGGTGGTACAGGAACCAAGTATACTATTGTAAGAACAACTCATATTTCGTTGTGGTTGAAAAAGGTCCTTTTCTGTACTCTATGAATATGAATAATATACTCAATTAAAAAGAATGAAATGAGTGCAGTCTATAAAGACTGTTATAAAGCGTTATATACCTCTAAGCATAAGAGATAATAAAGTACACTCACCATTCTGATCTTTTCACAGGTCTATATGTTTGTCTTACAAAAATACTTCTACTGAAGAGTGTCCTTACAGTAGTGCTATTGCAAAACTTTTGGAAGGAAGTTTTGTTTTATTCAAGGTATGGAATTTTTTTGATTTATACACTTATTTAACCTGATTACATATAGCCTCTTTAATTTATTTCAAACATCTTCTTTGTTTCATCATCATTTAGAAACAGACAATGACAACAGCCATCATCATCAGCATGATCATTTCACACTAGACTGTGAGGCCACTGCCCCAACATAGTCAACTATTCTCATTCTGATCTGATCTACACTTATACCTTTTTTTTCATTGCCATGTCAGGATATGACTCTATATTTCTCAACAGAATTGAAAAATGAGGCCTGGCAGCTTCACCAATCTTTCAAGTATGGGATTTGGGAGGGGGGTGGTGTGGTTGGTTAAATATTGTTACAGGTCTTTCATATGTCTGTATAGCTGTGGCAGCATACACAATGTTTCCCCAGTGTATTATACCCTGAGCAGCTGAAACTGTATCACTGACTGCTGTAGAGGATTAAATAGATCTTTATAAAATACTTAAATGATTAAATAATATCCTTTTTGTTATGATCATTAACAACTGTTATATATCTGTACAAGCAATTTGCTGTCAGTATCAGACTCTTTTGTAAGTAGAATGCCAGTAAATGATATTGACATATTTTTACTATTCAAACAGATTATGAAGATGTGCCAGTTCAGTTTTCTGTATCTTTTCACAAGTATGTATAGATGTATGTACCAACAAGTATTGATACTGTTGCTAGTGTATTCAATACAACAAAGTAGAGCCTAATGCTACTAAGCAGCACTTGGTAAAATAGGACTGCTGTATTTTGCTTTTCAGTGAGCCTCAAGGTATTTTTAGTTTTCTATATAATTTTAATGCCATTTTAAGGCAGTTTTAGTCTTTTGTATAAATATATTTATATGTGTGTATTTAAATATTTATAGTACCTATCTCTTTAACCTTGGTATAAGTGAGAGGTCTTACATTTACAGAGGTCTTCATTTGGAACTGTTTGTTTATTGTTAAGAATATAAAATTGCACACTTTAACAAAATTATTTATGTACTGAAAGTATTTTGAGATTTAGCACAACAAAAGCATAATTTGTTAGGATAGCAGAAAGGGAAGGACTTAACAGTATACTCAATTGTGTTTTAGGAAAATGCAATCCAACTTTGAGTTTCACAATCGAGACTGTGTTTTAGCACCAATCATTGTCAGGAAGAAGGCACTTTCCTCACTCTTCATTTAAGAGGCCTTTTTTCTCTTCCTCTTTTCCCTGGGGTTTGGACTGTTAAAATGTTGAGTGGTGCGTTCAGATTGGTGATGCATAATATAGTCCAACCCTGTTCATCTATTGTTCTGTGTGACATTTAAGACTCCTTATCCTTGTTACTTGCTTTGGACAACTTCATTACAATTGTGATTGAGGTTGGCAACATCAAGGGTCCACACTAACATTCTTGCTCCCATTCACTTTTCATTAGTATTACTGGTCTTAAAACAGTTTCATAGATCTTATCCACCAATCTGTATGGCATTCTCTTGTTGCAGAGGCTCCACTTATTTTGAGTTAGCCTTACCAACTGCTCTAGTCCCTTGCTTGTACCTCCTTGTTGCATTATCCATTGTTGCTGTTAGCAAAACCTAAGTACTTGGACTTTGTTGTGATTTTAGATGAAGTTTACATAGTGATTTTGATTCTCCACATATTGAAAGCCAATAGTAGCCCGGCTGAGTTGTAACTAACAGCTTATACAGAAGTCAGATATTCTTTTAGTCTTTAGCAGCAAGCATTCACTCATCCTTGAAGATTATCTTTGCAGGCATCACCCAGAACTATATCATCTGCAAAAAGTTTAGGAACTGGTGTTTTGCTTATTGTGTACGTACTGTAGAGTGATTGTAAAGATAAAAAGGGCTTGATCTTGAACAGTGGTTGACTCCAATGAACATGAAGAATGTGTAGCTCTTTCACCATTTTGCAACCATGTTTATGACACAGACGTTTATTAACTTCATGTGCTCTCAAGGGCACTTCTAGTACTCCTTTTTGTTCGAGAAAGTCCGTTAATTGATGTACTGAGTACTCTGTAACCTTCTCCAAGTCAATGAAGACAGTTGTAAAATTTCTATAATTTCAACTAAAGTGTAAAAGGTTGCATACGTTGATAATTTCCTTTTGTGAAGCTAAATTGTTTCTATCATATGGTATCTAAAGTTCGTAAGCGGGGATGATTCCGTACAATTGCTTGTCTTCGAGATTTACAACTTCATCGATATGCTTTTTGTACGCCAATTATTGACCATTTTGAATGACCCAAAAATGGGTCATTGACAGAACAAAATATTTTTGGTCAGGGAAGCAATGATAATCATGCTATGATTTAGAGCGACCCCAATACAGGCAAATGAAATGTCGGCGTAAAATCTAGGTAAAATGCTAATCATACGCTCGGCTATGCTGTAGTCAGGTACATGCAGCTAGGCATCAGGTAGCACCGTGTATGATACATGGTTGGTAGCTTACTACGTGTAGCCAGTCTGTATGCTATCATATCCTGGGGATCAAATCAGATCGGATTCCAAACTACTACAACATGTAATGAACCAATTAAAGTAAATGTCTGTATTACAAAGTGAAAAGTCATTGTCAGGCCCTCGACTTTTCATTGACCGTAGCTATCAGATGCCATGTTTGTTTTAAAATAGCAATGGCAAGGTATAAATTGATATTGGTTTCAGATACCGAAAGATGTTTGCATGGATTTATGCCACGGGTCTAGTTTGATCCGTAATAGCATGTTTCTCACGCAATCACTTAAAGTTAGGTGCAAATTTAGCTTGCTAGCTACAATCCTGAACAAATAGTAGTTGAATTTTTATTAAATTTCGGTGAAAATGGAACAAATCACGCAAGAAACTTGCCATATGAAAGTGGTGTCCAGTCCTGATATTATTTGTTTTCTAGACCTCTCCACTTTGCAATAGTGAGGTCTGACATGTAAGTACCCAAAATGCTCGTTTTCAAACTTAACAATATTTTGGAACGGGGGGTAGGGAAACGTGCATATTTCAATGTCCAATGTTCAGGTTTTAGGTATGATGCAGCCTCGTGTGACATACTAGACACTCTACAACGCCTTCAAGACCGGGCTTCTTTTATGATAGACAATGCACCAATATAAGATAAATGGTCAGCTTCTTTGTTAAACGTAGAAGCCTTTTCCGTTACGATGGAAGTGTCATGACATGTAAGATCTTAGACAAACAGTGTCCGAAAAGCTTATTGGATAAATATATATCAAGGTTTTTCCACAGTAGCTAAAACGCCAGGCAATGTAAAGGTCTCCAGAGCTCCAAGTATCAAACAGAATTTGCCAAAAAGGGTTTTCATTTCACGGCTCTCCAGACGTGGAATGAATTCCGGAACAAATTTGCGTCCCACCCACACTTAAGGCTTTCAAGAAACAACTGAAAACGTATCTAAAAGGATAGTTACTGAAAATATGCCCCTGGAAAACCAGTAAATAAGTAGACTTTTAGAATATAGTTTATTAATCTCTCTCTATATATATTTAACTTTGTAAGTGCTGGTAGACAGCTGAAGGGAGTATTTGTGTATAAAGAATAAAAAAACCAACTCATCTCATTTAGTTTCATAGCTTTTCAACGAATGCGACAATCAATAACACTGTTCTTCACAGAGATAGATTAGCTATTACGTGTAAATCTTACATCAATTTAAGCAAAAGTACTTTTTAAATTTAAAATAAAACCTAATATAAATGATCAAGAGAAATTTTATGTTCCAATGACTAATAGGAAATACATGGAAAACGAAACTCGTATGTTCAAGGGCGCTGTTAAGTTTTAAGAAAGTGAGAAAGAGTAGGAGATGGCAGACGGTGCTTTCTTAAGGCAGCTACAAACTCAGGAATATACCCAGAAGCCTTAGTAACCTTGAAAATTGCTTGTTGTCACAAAGCTGAGGGAAGTCCACAGGGACAGTTGAAGTTTTAAGCCAAAATCTTGGAAAACCTGGAAACCACGACAGCATAATGTCAGTCAATCATACACTCAGAATCTTTTAGATTGTGCCAATCGATGAAAAATAAAACTTGGAACGATCCTTCACTTGCTTATCCACATACTCATATTAGCTTTCTCTTGATGTCTTTTACCTGCAAGTCCAAAGCCAGGCCCACTCAGGTAAATATAGACCAGACAGAGGGGAAATCAAGGAGAATAAGCACTTTGCAGTTTACCTAAGCTCCGTTATGACTTTCTATGTATCCTGTGTACAGCAATAGAAGAATCAAGGACATCTTAAGGACATGCACATGCTGCGGTATCTTATTGCCAAAAATACTTTGCTCACAAGTGTAATTCGTATAGTTAGTGTGGTCCGATATTCTACTATTTGCAGAAACCACAAAGAAAATATTGTCCGAGCCTGTTGATCACTACTGACTGGAGTGCTAGTTGATCAGGCAGAAGGATAAGAAAGGCACGAACTGAGTTAACTAGGTTCGTACAACAATGTCTTTTAACACACACCTCCCCCCTCTTACCCTTCCTGCAACGACAGGTTGGAGTTTTAGAAGCCTGTAAACTTCAATCTTCTGTAACTAATTTTTATGGCTTATTGATACCTTGATGTAGCTTAGATATATTTCAGCACAGTTACGTTCAGGACTCTTCGTACCATTCAATCTGTTTGCTGCTGCAATTGTAAGCGAAATCTGGTAAGTAGCTCTTTAATTGTTCCCTTGTATTTTACTAAGTAGATTACAATGCAAGGGCAATGTAACTCACAGGCCTTATGTGTCTTTTATCTCTTTATGGATGTTTTTGAACTAAATCATATGTTTATCTGCAACTAGCAGTTTGTTATGTACAACAACTCTCTATTAGTATTCACCTTTTTTAGTGTGCTCCTTTCTGCAAATTTTTTGGCGACCAAATCTTTTAACATCCAAAGATGCAAATTTATAAGACAGCTCTTTTCCGCAAATTTTTTTGTGACCAAATCCTTTAAGATCCAAAGATACAATTTCATAAGACAGCTCCTTTCTGCAAATTTTTGGTGAGCAAATCTCCAAGACTCAAATATAAAAATGTCTAATAATTACCCGTAGATAATAAACAAAGCAGAAATTTCCTGATGCAAAAACCTGTGCACATGATTCTTAACTTTAAAATTTAATATATCGGACTTATCATGGCTCTATCCTCACGATCGAAGAATGCATTAGAAGGCGACAGTTTGATAATGAATTTCGTCTCCGTAAAACAGATTCGTGATGACTTCGAAACGTCGAGTTATACAATTCACATTTATTTTGATATTCTTAGTAAATTTTGCTGGTCAGTTAGTTGAATCTTAGGGGTTAAATGTCTTTTACCTCGGACGTTAACATGTTGCACATCCACTGGAAATTGTCCATGTTGTATTGAATGAGAGTACACTTTTGTCCCTGGGGCCTTTCTTTATTTTACTCTAAGTTTCCTTGTACTAATAATTGTCAGTGTTTACTCGCTTAGGTTTCATTCTCGAAAAAATGTCTACTTGTTGCTAAAACTGATTGGTTGTATGCAAGAAGCCATAGAAGGTACGGCGCAGTCAATAGATCAGGTATGTTAAGATAATTCACATCACAAATGTATTTTTTCTACCTTATTTCCCCACTTGAACAAATCAGAAATGGTCAGATATTCAAAGCTTCAACTCTCACGTTTCCCTGAGCTAGTCAAGGTATCACTCGATCGTCGTCACCCGTTATTATGTGTTCCCCTGCTTATCGTTTTTATTTTTTTATTTTGGAAAGTCCTCTTCCTCTTCTTTTAACATCTTCCCTTCGTCTGTGATGGCCACCGGAGATGATGCATCTCCATTTTATATTGTCTTGCATGTCCTTTCACCTTGCAACCACGCACCTCCCTTACCGTATTTATAAACCTACGTTTTGATCTCCATATCTTTCTTTCGTCTGGAACTTCGTATCTCCATCACCTTTTCCCCCACGTACTTTTCATCGCAAACAACGTCAACCTAGCCTCTCCCATTTTCACTGCCAACAATTCGACTTATGACTTTATCATTCCCGTGTTAATCAAAATGCATACTTAAGCATTTTTCAACTCTGCCATCTCCATTTCATCTGCTTTTCCGTTACCGTCACTGCAGCAAGTCTGTGCAACACTGCTGGTTTCATGGCTGTGCTATATACTTTTCCTTTCATTTTAGCAGGCAATCTTTTTCATTTTTGAGATGTATACTAAACAAATGTATAATAGGCCACCAATAGTATTCAAAATTATGACCGACATGTTCCCTTCATGCCCACTAGCAACTCAGCTGGGTGAACCCTTTTGATAACGTACTCTGAATCCTCCGCCTACTGGTATCAACATCCACCTCTACGTAATTATTGATCCCAGACTCTCTGTCATTTGACTTAAACATTCAAATACTGTCAACCGATGAATCAGTTCATAGCCCATTGAAAGTGTTCACGTGAAGAGAGGACTTGGATTATTAAATTTTAAAAAGATACTAGAAAATATGTTAATTGAAAATCTTTACTATTGACGTAAATGTCAAAGTTTGTACCTTGCGCAATATTTTTACAGAAAACGTTCTACGAAATGAGATAGATGAGCGCTTCTAGTTAGCCGTATGCATGAATTCCGGGATAAAAATATGGAAATCTGAGAAAATAAGAGTCACTCCATGCTGCGTGCCTCCCCACTAGCGACCTTTTTATCACTTGGGTAACGGTTTCACGTCACATGCCATAGAAAGTCGCTCATTACAACATCGCCATGGATATCATTTCATCTTCCGTCAGCTTTCCTAACCACGTAACTCTATTATCTCTTTTTAACAGACCGCAGAAGTCTTTAAATGGGAGGTGATGCCAAAATGTCTGTTGGGAAATATTGTCAATGGGGGAGGGTTGTAATACTCTCAATTGATGGGATTCAAGCTTTGGTATGGAGGGTGTGACCTTCCCATAATTGTCTTAGATTGAGGGTCATAATAAATGCTTTGGAGGAGATGAAAGTTTTTTGACAATGCAATCCCCTTCAAACACATATACACGATCACGCACAGAAGAATAATAGTTTCCTCGTCATCTGCTTCTAACTATTTTGTTGTATTCTTTTCTTGCTTCTGAATTGTGAATTCAGAACAGGATTTTACATTTCAAAACATGGTAAAGCATTTTCTTCTTACTTTCGTACACCTTTATTGTGTAAATTATCACTTAATAGTCATATGTCTCGTATTAAGGCTATTTTTTCTTCCTTGTGTAATTTTATTATGCTAATACTCCCAGGGATGGTTTTCCGACGTGTGGGACCCGAGGCACCTTTCCAGCGCGAGGCCTTATTAAAGAAAAGTGTTATTGTCAATATCTCCTCGCCCCGTATAGCTCACATAATATTGGGCGCTCAAAGTGCCTTTTGATAAATTGGGTTCTGGTTTCATTTGTGTGGTTAGTTGTGATTCTTCATCCTTTCTCAAATTACTGAAAAAGCTTTTTGAGAAAGGAGAAATTGACGTAAAAAATTCTGAGGTGAAAGCGCGGGGCCATTCTTGAGCGCGGGGCTTTGGCTTACCACCCTGTCCGCCATACCCTACAATCGCCACTGAATACTCCTATTTTATTTTCAGGCGGTGCCCAAAATTCAGTTCTAATCCAGTACTTACAGTATTTGGTTGTGCGCTTAACATAACTTCATCAATTTGTTCATCGGGACTGGTAGTTTTGTATCAACGAAAAAGTTGCAACATAGACTATAGAGGCGGGGTCAAGAGGCCATGTCCACTCCCCACTTTTGCCAAAGTTACCCGTATTCAGAACAAAGAAACCCTGTCTTAGAATAGGTTGCTCCCTTTGTCAGAAAAAAGTGCTGAATTTCTCGGTATGCGCAAACCATATCCATATACCCCAAGAGTATCCCATCCTAATCATCCACACATAATGATGGATGGTAGAAAAGCTGCAGTTTGTGCAGTACCCTGAGCCGAAGGGTTTTCAATAAACCTATGCTATTGTCAATTGCGTATTTGTGACATTTACCGCATATATTCAAATGGTTTTAAAGAGATATTACTTCAGTATTCGTCTTTTAGCTCTTGCTCTTGTTTTGTTCTTTTTGTTGATCAACTTTGCTTGCACATCTTGTTTCTCTTCTTGTTCGTCTTCTCGTCCATCCTCTTGTTCAATTGTTCAGTTACTGTTTTTCACTCGTATATGTTTCATCTTGAAGGGCCTTTTCCCATCTACTTGTTTTTTCCTGTTTGCATCCTTCTCTTACACCTTTTCAGGTCTTTTTACCCCTCTCCCCGTGTTACTTGATGGTTGTACTCTTTCACTGGTTTTTCCTCGCTTTACTCTTAAGTGAGATTGTCCCACGCCAGACACCTCAAATGGAATAGGCAGAGTGTATTCATGTCATCACAGACGTTCTCGGCCTATATAGATTGTTGATCCATATTTGGTCGTGCCTGGAGCTTTTCTGGTTTCATTTCTGAACTAGATGTCCTTTAGTTTGGACACGAATAGCTCCGACTTCGAGTAACTCGTTACATCTTAAGACCCGTGCAATTTATTTCTCGAGAACGGCTAGATCCAAGCTAGCTCAAAAATCGAATTGGACAATTTTCACTTCGCTGTGCAAAACATTGTTGTATCGAAGCAATGTCAAGTTCAATAGTCGGGAGAT
This sequence comes from Carybdea cf. marsupialis auct. non (Linnaeus, 1758), assembly GCA_010016065.2. Classification (NCBI taxonomy): domain Eukaryota; kingdom Metazoa; phylum Cnidaria; class Cubozoa; order Carybdeida; family Carybdeidae; genus Carybdea; species Carybdea cf. marsupialis auct. non (Linnaeus, 1758). Next base: position 10,863 of record JAAAKL020008577.1, read on the forward strand.
ATTTGAGTTTCTTTGTAACACTTATTCTTTGATTTTCTTCCACGCATCTGGCAATCTAAAGATATTATGTCCAAATGTATTTTTGACAAAATCACTTTTTGAAGGAATATTTATAATACGAAGGAAGTAGTATTTCTCAACTGCATCAAACTGAACTCAATTAAAATTTCCAAGCGTGTTGACCCGTGCTTTACCAAGGTAAACAATCGATTGCTACTTTTTCAGACTTTGTAGCTGTTATTATAATTCATCTGATTTGCATATGAGCGTTATTCGCATTTGCCGCTCTTTGATAAAACAGTCACATGTTGCTTGACGGTCGTGTAATTGTGTAACATTCCTCTCTTTCAGACACAAGAATCAAAAATACAGGAGTCAATTCATTTACTTCAAAAGGAGTGCGAGATTCCGTATGTATTCTTTCGTATCTTTGTGTTTTTTTTTCATCAGTATCCTTATTATACGGGTTAGGGGCGGTATTTGGTGCCGTGCCTCATAAAACCATATAAAACATCTTCCAGTTACCTGTTATTTCAACGGTTGAACAACATACTCAAGTCACATCTTTTATAAGTTATCCTTGGAGATTTCGTATTGGAATAACAACTCTTGCTTAGTTGTGTCAACCACAGGGCACAAATAGGCTAAAGCATAGGGCTCTGCCCAGATGGGAAGTACATATATTTCGTCGATAGTTGCATATCAAACACCATACGAAGCTGAAGCGATAACCTACAGGTATGTCATTTCTTGAGATATCTCTCTACATGTTTCTGTAAATTCGTTTGAGGTACCTATTACTTTCATCTATAAGCCTTTGCCACTTGTTCGAAGGTGCTGAAAAATCTCTAGCGCAGAACCGGAATTTTCTTTCAGCATCATTTTCTTAGATCCTGTGATATTGGAAAGAAGTATTGGCGAGAGAAGTGCTGTAGTTGGGGACGCTAGCTATAAGCTGACCTATTGCAGCGTTTGGGTCCCTACTTGCCAATGTAGTTCTATTTCTAATTCTTGCAGAGTAACGAGAGGGGTGTATCCGCCTTGGTTTAAATCAATGGAGGCGCATCGTTCAAGATTTTGGAGATTTATCATCCTTTGTCATAATAAGCAGACCATCAAACATGAACGACAGTTATTTTTATTTAAATAGCATAGTAACACGAATATTATTCCGACGCGGTAAAACGATTAGTCATACGCAAGAATTCGAAGGAAGTGTACCTCGTCACCAAAGATTATGTAGCCCAGGTAGAACATGATGCCAGTATTCATACCCATGGTTTGATATAGCTGATTATTGGAAGAATGTAAGAGTCCTATATATTCACTGGACTGTGTATTTAATCTAAAAATTGGTTTTGTGTAACGGTCGAGTACAAAAGAAATGTGAACAGCCTTATCTCAAAGATTATAACTATATGACGATGGAGTGACAGTTGGCGATATTTTTTTTTTTGGGGGGGGGGGGGGTCGAAAGGTAATAGAAAATAATAATAGAAATAACAGAAAATCTTCGAATCGATCATATGATTTATTTGTCATTCCAATCTACCATATGGTATTTTTGGCATTTAATTATATCCATTGTATTATATTTCTAGACTGCGCACATTAATGTCAGGACTTCAAAGATTTGGAAATGGGTCATCATTACTCAATAGTAAGCTTTGGATAACTCTTTTCACTGTTGAAATCAATACCTCGGTAATTGTTACTCCTGAAAATTAAGGTATCCTCATTATATTTTTGACGTTATTCCTTCCAATTTCCTCCCATAACTTCTCAACCATTTTAATAGCGTGCTGTTGTCGTTGGATTGATTTACTTTTGAAGAAAATTGTTATATGAATAAGTGTTTGGGTTAGCTAAAAAAGGATATTTCAAATTTCCCCGTTACTTGATCATACTATCTAGTTTAAATATCCTCCTTCTCTACATGCTTGCTTTCTTTCTACATACCTCACGGGTTTTTGTTTTTCTCAAAAATTAACTTTTGATTTGAGCATTTTTTAAATAAATCTATTATTTGGTTCTAAATACAAGCACGTTTGCCTATATAATACATGTATTCTTCGTTGGATTTAGCTCTTGATATTTAATTTCTTTCTTCTGGTTTGTCGTAACTGATAGATCCATGGCAATTTTTTTTGAGAAAAGCGGATTTGAAATGATAAGTTTTAAAAAAATACTAGAGAAATAAAAAAGCCACTGACGGGATTCGAATCCTTCACCCACGAGTTCTTCACAGTGATCCTTCCATTGTCAAGTTACATTGTTCATAGAGGCTGATGCCAAAAATGGCGTAGATCTGAGAGTCGATGTCCACCGGTGGAGTATTGGGAGCCACTTTGGCGCTCGGAAGATTAAATATTTGATCAAAGGAGTACACCGAGCTCAGTTAGTAGAGCGCACGCCACAAATGCGTCGGTTACGGGTTCGTATAATATTGGTGACGCACTTTTCTTTTCTTTTTCTCGTTTCTTTTCAACTTACATTTCTTTTTCCACGTTTTCATGCATCTCCTTTTCGTAAGATAACCACATTTCGTCACCCATTACGATCGTTTGCTTGTTTCCCTTTCCCATTTAGAGGAAACATCTAGTACCCCTATGCCCCAGATTGTCAGGTAGCTCCTTCGCCCCCGATCGTCTTTAGGGGCGGTTTTCCGACGTGTGGGGCCCTATTAAAGAAAAGTATTGTTGTCAGTATCTGGTTTATTTGTTATTCCTCATCCTTCTCACATTACTGAAAGAGCTTTTTGAAAAAGGAGAAATAGACGCAAAAAATTTCTGAGGAGAAAGTGCGGGGCCCTGGGCTACTGCCCTGTCCGGCATACCCTAAAACCGCCACTGATCGTCTGAGCAACCCCTCGGACTAGTTCGTTCCGAAACGAGACTGTGGTTACTGTGTAGCTGTAGTTAAGATACCAGTGCACTGTCCCTGATCTTTCCTTTTGGTATGCTACGTCGGCAAATCCAAGTTGAACCTTAAGCTTTGCAGACACAATTTGAAATCTTTCGTTGTTGGAGTCTATTTTGCATGCTGTGTGTTCTCGGCTTTTGATCATACGGGATGAAGTGACCTTTGCGAAAGATGACACGTGAAGCAACATTTTTGGTGTCTTAAGAGAAATACAAGTTAAAGGCCAGGAGTAACTCGACCCTTTTGACGTTAACATGAAACGTTGATAACAGTAAAGATCATAGAGTTAAGTAGCTTGGTTCAGCAAATCACGTCAATGAACTCGTTGTCTGATACTGTTTGGCCCGATGTGGCAACCTCATGATCGAAGACCAAAGCGAAAGTCTTGAAAGCAAAATTTTCGATTTCTTGCTATGAATACACGGTTATTTCTTACCTTTTGCAGAAGAACGTTTGTCTTCAATTCTCGTCGAAGACTTTAGCATTTGTTGAATTATGCCAATCACCGAACAACCACCGAAATTTGTATATCAGCTTTCTAGTACTAACCAAAAAAGCCAAAGTTGCTTATGTATTCCATATGAAAGCGACTTTAAATGATGTCATGATATCAAAAGGTTAAATAGCTCATCGGCCGATAATGCAAAATGTTTGAAGAGATACTAGAGTGAAAATGTCACTACCGTGTTGCAAATTGTGTGGAAAAGGAGCAGAGGATCTGAAGATAATATGAAATTTAAGCAAAATGGACGAAAGCTGCCGACTATGACCCTTACTATAGTCGGATTCACTCTTCATCGTGTAAAAAATATTTAATTTGAGAACAGATAGATGTTTGCTCTTTGTTCCCTTCCTTGCTGCATTACACGGGCAATAGTTATTGATTATAATCAGACGAAATCAAGGCATAAAACTGGATATTGCATTCGTAACTACATCTTGGGAAAGGCTTCTTTCAATTCATGTGGAGGTATCTGTCTGAAGTTATTGCGTGCACATTTTATTTATATTTCTTATATCAACTTGAAAATTACGTCGAGTAACGGACTCATTTTGCTAGCGTTTTCGCCAGACTCTGGCCACAGCAATCGTTTTCAGTGAAGACATGATACTTTCGCGAAGAATGTGTAGGAAATGAGAGAATTAAAATACGTCGTGCAAATAGCATCCGTATGAGTGAATGAACGTGGCGATTTGATCTAATAAAAAGGTTCATTTATTAAAATTCTGTAAAATTTGTGTTTCGGATTTGCCCCATCACATGCCTCTACGCGATGTAACTTTTCCTTTTATTTGCTGTCCGAACACAGGTAGCGAACCAACTGATGCCTCAACCTATAAAACCGATTATGAGGATGTCGGAGGTAAGTGTGGTGAAAGATATTGTGAACTTCGGAAATTGAAGAGGCGACGTAGCATAACTTTTTTGTCCGATTTATACTTTAAGAGAACATGCTAGTGCCTCATGAAGTTATTCTTGCAACGAACAGATTGTGAGTGTTTGGTGTAGGTACCGTTCGCGAACGTAAGTCTAGCAAGTGACAATTTTTAGCTGTTTTCAAGGGGTCAGGTTGGACCGGTTACTTCATTGTGTGCAAGAGAATGTTGTTATATTGTTTTACCCGGGTTTTTTTGTAGTTGACTTTTCAATGAAGAAATTAAGAGTATTTTTTAGTTTTTACGCCACAAAGATGCAGCTTTCATCAACGCAGCTAATATGAAATGTTGCCACAAAAAGGAAAGTAAAGATGATTTAATGGCACTTTCGTGAAGTAAATGCACCTTAAGTAGTTAAAGTAATGTGTTGGTTAGTGAGTGCAAAAACATTGTCTTCTGTTTTGTGTATTGATAAACCCGTTGTTACAAATAGCATCCCGGAAAGGATTATGTGGCACACAAAAGTTTATCCACACTTACGAGTACGCTGAGATATTTCATGTGTTCGATTATCGTGATGCACTGGCTCTAGATGGCTACGGAGGCTAGGCTACGGAGGCAAGCAAAGGAGGATATATCTCCTAG
>JAAAKL020008578.1:0-15805 GCA_010016065.2 Carybdea cf. marsupialis auct. non (Linnaeus, 1758)
GATGATGATGATGATGATGATGATGATGATGATGATGATGATGATGATGATGATGATGATGATGATGATGATGATGCCGCTGCGGGTGTTGCTGAAGAATAACACAATCTTGATCTGAAAGAGAATGGTAATAATAATGCTACTGATATCGATAGTGCTGTTCCATTGGACTATTCGAGAGGAAATACCAGTGAGAGATAAATTGAACATAGTTCCAGGGAACGAAGAATCAAGAGCAGTGATCTTTACCTTATCCTAAGGAAACATATGTCTGTCATGTGATCATCTCCCAGATGGCCAGCACTACTGTTATGAGGAAGAGCAATATGTGACGTAACGTAATGAAATGAAACGAATTTGTATCGACAAATACACATCTTATGCATTTAGGTCATTCTAAAAGGACAGTGAAAATTTAAGTTACCCAACCACTTTCTGTATTTGACATGAAAAAAGTGGATAGATTAAGGAACTCATAGCCACCTCCTATCTACGGTATCTCTCTAAATGATGCATAAATAATCCGTCCACTTTGCATTTGGAATACTTTTAAGGTTCTTACAAGATGTCTTGATTAACTGCAGGAAAACACCCTTTGCAATGCTCCTTAAAAATTACACCGAGTTCTATTTGATAGATTAGAAACCTAAACACTTCACCATTATTTATCATATCATAAACGTGTCTAGGCATCTTTACAGCTGGTGGCAACCAATACTCTCAGGATGAGCAGAATGCGAGAAATATTAAATACCTTCTTGGGCAATTTCAAACTAAACTTTACCAAGAAGCAATGAAGGTCAACCGAATTGTTGGCTAAGGAATATTTTGGAGTAAGATGAATAGCGGCAATGCAATTAATGGTTTTTAAAGACAGCTGTTAGAGATCAGATATCCAGACTTGCAAACAAGGTCTCCTTGAGTTCACTGCTTTAATGATTAAGTTTGACTTTGCGCCCGTCATTCAAGAATATCGAGAAACGTGATTTTGCAGGATGGCCTCTAAGTTCAAACAGGGCTAGGGGATGAAATTTAAGCCCACGTGGCTTGTTACCTACCTCGAGGCTTTGGCATTTCCAGAGGAACGAGTATAAGATGGTAATTCTGTGCATATGCCCTGTCTGCAGAACCACTAGGCATGCTGTATCATGTATTAATCTCAGTATATTATCACTCATTTTCATGAGGATGAATTTGAAGTTTGCTAAGGACGCCGTCATGAAGAGGAAAATCCTGAAATCATTAATGCAAGCTGTAAGATGTGTTTGATTAGAGAGCGCACCTGTGTAGTCAACCCCTTGCCACTACTAGGATTTTGCTTAAAATTCTCTCTGGTCAATAAAGATTGCTTACTTTTCTCGAAAGGCAGCTAAAATTTCTCAAGTTAAGTAACTTAGGGGCATTTAGTTAGCTTAGCAACAAGGTGATTCTTTCATGAGAATTGAAACACAGGGTTTAGTAAGCACCAAATTTCAATTTTAAATCGTTTGTTCAGTGTCCCTGTCAAACCAAGTCCTTATTTGCTTTTCCTCGTAAGACGTAACATGCAAATGCTGATGATGTACGTACAGTTCCATGCAGTAAGGTAGACGAGGTGGCATAGAAAGCAAATACATAGTTGGTGCCGGAAGGGCCAAGCAAAGGTATTTCAACAGCGATGATTAATAGCATCGATTTGAGTATTAATTAAACAGCGAAGTATTGATATGATATCTACATTTGACTACACATTATTCAAGCTTGTATTACAGTTACGAAATAACTGTTCTGTCTATCAGTTGCAACCACAGGCAGATGAGAGGAAAATAATGAGTAGTTGCAAAGGAAACAATAAAAAATTAAGGGATGAAGCTTAACTATTACTAGGATAGTTAATAATTGAAAGATTTTATAATCGAATCCAACGTGTATATGATAAAAACATAATTAACAAAATTATGACAAACATTATTTGACATAAACTATCGAATAATTAAGCTGGACTCGTGATAGGGCGATAAACATTTGCTAAGTTTTTGCTTATCCGTTCCTTTCAAAGCAGCCAGTAGATCAGCAAATCTTGGCCACCATCCAATAGCCTTCCAACGCCTTTGCCCAGCCTCCTGCCAATCCCAACTGGCTGGAGTCTCATTTATTCCTCGTGGATTAAGAAGTGTTCCTGTTGTGAGTTGATCAGATCATTTCATAAACCGTTTACACTATAATTCAAAGAGAGAGCAGGGTCAATTTTGAATTTGCTCTTTCTGAACAGGCATATTCATGAACCATCCTTGCTTTTAAATGCCTCAATCGTAAGCAGTGCTCTAGCACACTGTTTAGCCCCGCCCTCAACATGTCCCTATTCAGTGTAAGCAGTGGCTGTTGCGAGAGCTCAAGCTTCTAAATGCGTTGCCATGGAGCAAAGATCAGGATAATAGGATTCTCAGGGTGAGACCATCAGTCCGAGAGACAAGCTTTAACGAGTGGCATAAAGCCATCCACTCAGACCGATGGTTTCCATGGCAGTCCTTGTTGGACCCTACCTTGTACACCTGGGCTTGATCTACGTCATGAGTACTAAACAGCGATAAAATCCCTTGAAATCCTTTCAGAGTATCTTTCAATTTACATTGGCTCAATTATTCTTTTTCCACTAATTTAATACGCGATTGGAGAACTTGATTTGATGTCTGAGCTCGTGAATATCTGATGTGCAGTCATTTTGATGGAATGTACAAAGACGGAGTTCAGACTAAACGTTGCAGAATGACAAACTTGCAAAATTAACATTTCTGATAGAAACGACTGTATTTGCGGCACATGATCTGAAGTGTGAAGTGGCAAATGACATTGTTCATTCGGTAATAGGACATGTAACACAAACTTAATTGTAAGGACTATGCAACCTGAGGCCTTCATGGAGAGGATTTCGAGAAATATGACATTGTAGATATTGAAATTCTCCTATTCACCACAATCTACTTAAGAGATCTACAAGAGCCATTAAATGATGTCCTTCTTCCACTTTTGGGGTTTAAAAAGTATACAGTATCAAAATTAAAACAAGCGACCACTTGGCTTCGCTATCACTAAAACTGCTAGTTTTTGTCACCTTTTGCTAATGACTGCACAGTCAGTTTTCTGTCGCAAGCTTACCTTTCCTAGATACACCGGCTCGGTAGTCAGTTACTTACGACTTGAAAACCAGCACCCACCTACCCAAATTTAAGTACAGCATGATCCAGAAAAATAAGCGTTGTGAAATAAAAGCACTGCCATTAATTTTGAACCAACCGATTTAATTTCTGAAGTTGACCTGGAGAACATTGTTTCTGAAGCGAGAGACAAAAGAGCGAAAGAAAAACTTGTAAGGGAATTCAAATAATAAAGTGTTATATAGAGTGGTTAATACATGGGAAGATAATTGTACTTCTTTCCAACAAAGGAAATATAAAATGGGAAGAGTTTTTGTATCTTAAGATCAAGATTGGTCAAATCATTTTATGAGCAAGTAGCATTTTTTCATCTTTATCATTACATCTATTTTGATCAACGAATTGAAACTGCATACAAATTTTTGTACATGGAAAACAGAAATCTTTGTTTCCAGTGTGTAATGACAAGACAAAAGGTCGCATTCTTGATGACCTCAATTGCCAATCTTTGTATTGTATTCTAATCTCTCTTTACTATACAATACAGTGCGAAATAAAAAATGCAACTGACATCAAGCTGGGAAGACCCTTCTATCTACTGTCAGCCATGCTTACTGCTTTCATTGTTAGATTTCAAATGCCACTTCTGAATTGCTATAGGAGTCTGTGTCCAGAGCAGTTGCAACTGACTGTCGTATGTAAGTTATTGTACGTTTGTGTTCACATGTTAAGTAAGCAAGCATGGTTGCCAGTAGATAATGGATCTTCCCAGGCTGATGTCAGTTGCATTTTTTATCTCGCGTAGCCAAACAGTTAAAAATTAAGAGAAGCATTGCTCTAGAATTTAAGGCCATTTTCCTCTCTTGCAAGAATCGCGTGACTCTGGCTGGTGGTTTTCCTTATCTACTTTTGTATCATATTTAGGTAATGTAATCGTCAAAGTAGCGTGAATTGTGGCCTCTTTACTATCTTTCTTGAAATGGGTCTTCATTGCCACATTGATCTTTATTCTATAACAATGTTTCTCAAAGATAGTGTATGACGAAATCTCTTTACTCATAGAAAACAATTGGGGTACGTTTACCATGTATTTTACAGAGGGCGAAGATATTAGGTCGTTAAAGACTTTGAGGGGAGACATTTTCCTATTTCACTAAATTTGTTAGAAACACTCTTTGTGGCATTTCTAACCCCCGGTCTTTATCACAACAGTGTGAAAATGCAATATATAACAAGTGATAGGTATTTTGAATTTATGCTATAGTTATAGGCCTGTAAACAAAGTCTGCTTTCCAACGTACCAGGTCCGTAGGCAGAAGAGAATCCTTTTAATGGTATGTACACGAACATTGTGGCCCCCAGTACCTTTCCGTAGGAGATTCCCATCTTGAAGTACATCCAGGAGCCCTAAGGGGCCTTTTTGCTAAGAAAACGAGCATATCCCTACATGCAACAGCAGTCGAGCCATGAAAATCAAGAACTTGTTAAATCGCTACATATTACACCTCTAAAGACGTGTAATCTGTCAAGGCCAAGATCATAACAATTCTCTTCACCTGAACTGTGATAAAGGGGATGGTCGTTATTGAATATACATTTTACCTGAGTCGAAAGTGAATAACAAAAAGAGCTGAGACATAAGCTGCAGTTTGGATTAGTGTCTGTCTCCAACTTCTATTGAATGATTAATTTTCAGACACATGTTAAAATAGCTCCATTACATAGTAGCCACAACCACAGTTGCAATGGTAAAAAAGTAATTTGCAATCTAAGGTAGTCTGTTTTCTGACTGCTATCAACCAATTTTAAAGAAAAGATGTAAGTAGACAGTAGAATATTGTTGCATGTTCATCATTTAATTGCCATTTTAAGGAAAGAGGATTAAGGAGGAATGATCATCTCTTACGTCAAACAGGCAGTGTATGTCTCGCAAATGATTTGTGTAAGTCATCTATTTGGATCACTTATGTCCTAATGTTTCTTAGAAGAACTGTTTTAATAGTGTAGAGTGGGTTACAGCATCCCCAAGTGGAGGATTGGCAGCTGTAGTGGGGACAAAAAAAATGCAGGGAATTGGTATCAGGTTGTCATAGATGTGGCTGGAGGAACAAAAATCAAATTTTGCGAATCTAGTTTTATAGAGCGGGGAACAACTATCGTTGGTTCTCTGATAATTTGTCAGATATAAATGTTATATATTATCGTAACAGTCATTGGCACTGTTATAGAGGGAACTACTATTTTGTACAAAGAAACTATATGAAATATGTGACCAAAACCAAAACGTATGTGGAAGGTTTTGCCAGTCACTGCTTACAGAAAAGAGCAGAGATGAATGATTGATGAATGATTACAAAGAGGAGAAGAAAATATGAGGTGTTTGTGATAAATAAAATATTTTGATATATAATACAAATTATTCAACGTTTCTATGCCCTTTATTTCATACTGGTATATATTAACATATTCGTTCAGTCATACATTCAGTGATGTGTGTTTTGCGTCGGCGATCATGGACTTACACCTGTTCCCCTCTCTAGTGAGTTTGCGCATGCCAAATTTGCTTTATTGTTTCCCATCCATGATGCAATGCTGACCTAGTAATTCTGTCTAGGCTGCCCTTGACCTTCTATTCTGCTTGTCAGCGTCAAATGCTCAAACTGATTCAGTCAGTTTCCTCACAACATGACTTACGAATAACATCAAAATTGCTATTCTTGTTTGTAGTAGTAGTATTCAGGGATAATTTGTCATAAAAGGCCCAGAATGGACAAGTAATCTTCTCTTCTGCTACAAATAATGTTGCCATGATATGACTGGATACATCAGACCATTGGAGAATGTTTTCTGATTTCGTTCTCATAGTGGTGATGACTCAATCATAGGTTTCTTTGAAACAAATTAAAATGTTTCTGTTCACAAAATTGAAATGAGAATCAAAGTAGACTTGAAACACTACTCGTAAATAAAAACGTCTGGTTTCATGAGCTCAGTGATTTCTCTTCATTTGCCATTTTCCTTTAAAAGCTTTAAGACGTAACGGAAAGCCTTTGTCAAAATGCTACAGACCTTTTGACATTAGTCAGAATGAACTGTAGCAACAAGCAAACCCACACCACACAGAATGTGTCTTCATATCCAATCAAAGTTATTGCCTTAACCCACATAACAGCCCATTGATTGAAGTGTGATCTCAAGCAACCAACAATTATCGCCTCAAGTAAACTAGATCTTTTCTTAAATTAAAGGTCTCTGCAAGTTCTTTTACCTACTGATTTCTTTGCATTCAATAGTCATGTAACAAATGACGTGGCTCGCCCTACCTAGAAATTAAACGATAATCCTCTTTAAGGATTCAATGAACCCAGCGGATTGGTTTAAGATTCTTCCTCTAGGCGTCATGTGAATCCGGTTGTCAAACATTTGACCCTTCCTCAGGAACTCAACGCCCACCTTGTTACTTTAGGAAACGAACCACATTAACCGCGGAGGGCCTTTTAAGCTATGCATATTGCGCATGTCATAACATAACTCGACTACCGGTTGCCTTCTTAACATGCTAAAGCAATCTGTCTAGTAATGATCTAACCTTTCACTGGACAATCGAGTGATTTGGAAACAAAGAAATTTCGACTTCATTTTATGCAAGTCACCTCCAGTTTGTAATTATTAAAGTCTCTGCCTTGGGTTCTCATGGGAAGAAATTAGATTCCAAGCTGTAATCACGAACTTTTCAGAGAACTGTAAAACTAGAAGCTTTTGCTAATGTATTCCCGGTATAACAAGACTTGTCTGAAATTATCACTCGATAAGAGTAGCTCTTGTGTCTAAGCAGAGATTATTCTCTGGTCTAAGCAGACACTAAAAATTAATTAGACATAGCTAAAAGAGTCAGCTCCAAAACAAATGATAGAAATCATAGTGGCACGGGAGGATGGCATTTGTCCCCCCCCCCCCATTTTACACTATGTTTACCAAGGCACATTTGTAGGGTATAGTGAACGAATGCTCCCCATGATGCCCTCATTTGATTACCCCCCTCACCACTTCTCCGAAAGACAAATACGGATCTGAACACTACCCTTTGGCCTTCACAAATCCTTAGCTCATGTTCTACTAGCATTGGTTTAAATTAACTCATTCGACATTCCTGTTTATGAATACACTCTAAGCATTTCAAATTGTCTGCCATTATTATAATCTTAATATATAATATATAATATATCCTACATATAAGTGCCCTCAGTATCATGTCTACTAGATTTGCCTTTATATATGTCGAAATAAACACCAAAAATCACAAAGCTCATAATCTATCTTTCATAATCTATGTCACACACCAGTTACCTTTATCTTCCGATCACAATGCCTATACCTTCTCGTATTATCTTCACAATAGTTGGCTCGAAAATCTTTCGCCCTTCATTCCTAACAACACCTAAAGTACGTCCATGTCATTTTCCTGAAAGTAAGTTTCAAATTTCTAGACAAAAGTTTCGTTTCCTTTGAATTTGTCTTCAGTATTCGATTTCCTTTGTAGATCAGGCCAAGGATATTCCCTGTAGCTTAATGTCATATTAGCTAGGATTTTCTTTTTCCAATTCTCTCCTATTTCATACTCTTCATAATCCGTCAGCAGGTTTCAGCATTTTGCGGTGTCTTGGCAATTTCTTGGGGATTGACGAAGGTGAGTAGAAGTAGCAATGAGACGGCCAGGAAAAATAAGCGAAGTGTTCATTTTGATGGAAGCACGTGTAGCATAAAGAAAAGCGACTGGAACGTAATCTTAATTGATGCATCATGTATATATACATACATGATCCTGGGTTCGATCCCCGCGAGCGCCGTAAGCATTTCATGTTTATTGAGTTCTGTACCTACATACATATATATACATATAGGCCTATATATATTCTTACATATACCAACAAGTATTAATAGCGTTTGCTAGAGTACTCAATACAACAAGGTAGAGCCTAATTCTACAAAGCAATGGTAAGAAATGAAAAGTGAATTACCGCAGTTATTTTAGGTTTCACGTCCTGTCTGCTGACGTGATCTGAGGAACGTCCGCAGAAAGGACGTGAAACCTAGGGTAACTGCGGTATTTCGTTTTGCCTTTTACCACTGCTTAGTAGTATATTTATATATGTATATTTCAAAGTTAAAAGAAACAAGACAGTTAAAAACATACATAATATAAAACTCATTAAAATATAAAATTTCCTTGACATTCCGTTTTTATCCTTTTCAATATAATATATGTATATAAAGGTAGACACTAGCAATCATGACATGTATATCCTTTCCATAAACATGATCATATAAGGGACTGGTAGGGATCTAACCCGGGACCTCTCACACCAAAAAACCGCCAACTTAACTGTGACTTGCCACCAACGAATAGACAAACAAACAAATACACACAAAATAAGAGAACTGATTCGTAGTTCCGAACAATAGCAATCCAACTTTCCAACGTCACTTGTCACGTGCTCTCCAAAGATTGTCCTCGGTTGTAATTTTCTGCATTAGGATCAGATGCTGTAAGTGGCAAATGAGTGACACGAACATGTCTACGTTCGAACAGTTACTAGAGAAATATCTTACGATTTGGATTCGAGCTGATTATCTTCGTTAGCGTTGTGTATTGCTATGCCAACCGAGCTGTGGAATCCTCCCATGACAGTAGCCCATAGGTCTACATGTTTTTATTAGTTCCCAGATCACCTACCAAACCCCCATCGCTCGACACTGACATCCAGCTCTTTGCTAGATGAGAGAAAAGCCTTTGCATTATGACCATCGAAATATTACCATCTGGTCATCGATCTGTACAAAGCCCAATAAGATATCAAAAAGATGAATAACTATAGACACAGTCCTTTGCTTTCTCTAACATTCAGACTTCCCATGTCAAATGTTCTCTTGTAATTCAAATTTCCCTTGTTAGTTTCATAAAAGTATAGCAATTCGTGAGCCGACTTTGAGAATATGAAATGACTTCATGTTTACCTTGAAAACACAGCCGCCAGTTCATTAGGACTTTGAGTTTCCCTCTTCAAACTCCCGCTTGAGCTTAATCATTATATTATTGCAATTTAGTAGTGTTAACGATACTAGGAATTATGGAGTAGTACGGTTGAAGGGTGTTCTTGCTGCTTCTCTTGAATAGAGCGTTTGATTTACTTACTCTATTTTTACAACATTTCGTCATCGAACAGATGGTCTTATTTCAACGGCATGCATCATGCAAAGGCATAATGTGGTAGAAGCTAGAATTGGGCATCCATAGGAGTAGAAACAAAATGGGGGCAGGCTACAAAATTACTATGGTTTTAAGGGGCGTGTCAGAAAAGTGGTTCGTCTTTACGTAACCATGATTGACGCGATAACGGCTCCCTATGAGTCTATTGTCCTTTTCGCTATAAATAAGAACGTAAGTGGAGAACAAGTGAGTATTATTCAAAGAATCGTTCATGGAGGCTCTTGTAGAGAATCTTGAGAATCTAATAACACGAAGAGAACTCTAATCATATGGAATCTTGTTGTGTATCATAATTTATACACAACAGAATCTACCCTCAAGGAATATCGGACTATCAAATTATATTAAATGGAGAAGATATCTCTTTATTATCTACTATCTATTTATTGATTAAAATACGGGATACCACAAACCTTCAATATCGGTTCAGTTTGGTTCATGATTAGTAACCAAAGGGTTCACTAAAGGGCGTTTTGATGTCATGATTCTCCTCCCCGGCTTCAGGAAATGAATACGTCAGTGTATGGTGGCCCCTATGAGTAAGACTACTGATGTGGATAAACTGTTGATGTATATTGTGGATAGATTGAGGCATATAAACCAGGGCCGTAGCAATAAGGGGCTTCCTTTAGCAAAAGTAGACCTATTGTTGAATATGAATCCGCTAAATAGATTTTGCTCGTTTAGGCAATGTTGTGACCCCCTCACGCCCCTTCATTGAGAATCGTTGCTACGGCCATAAGAAAATCTTGCTGCTGCATGCAGTACATTCAAGTGTTGAGTTGTTGGAATTTCAAAATATCTTTTTTCAAAGTTACTTATGTCAATTACGTTGAGTCAATGTCTTGAACTCTATCTGCAGTAGAAATGAAGAAGTGTTTGCTGTTGGCCTCTACAATTTTCTTGAAAGTACGTATGATAGACAAGTACCTAAGGGCCAGGCGCGGATCCAGAGGGGGGCCGGGGCCATGGCCCCCAACGTTAAAATTTCATAGTTTCATATAGGCCTTTCTGCTACACCCTTGGCTGAGTGCCTGGAAGTACTTATTTTTTTTCCAAATGCCCCCCCCAGCTCAAACGCTGGATCCCCCCTGCTAAGGGCTCTAAGAGCTGATTTCTGGACTGCATTGAGCTTACTGAGCAGTTTAAATAGATAGATTCTCTTGAGATTGAAATATGTTAACAAGTAGGTTTTGTTTACTAAATAAAATGTTTACTGAGCAGTTTAAATAGATACATTCTCTTGAGATTGAAATAGGTTTAAAAAAGTAGGTTTTGTTTACTAAATAAAATGTGTATATATATAAAGAAAGAGGGCGGGCCCGCTACTAGATTTCAAAATTTACCAATAACGTAGGACATATTCAATCTAAGAGGATACTCAACCTAAGATAGAAGTATTAATAGATTTGGAAAGCAAATATCAATACTTACTCCGACGTTGCATGAGCGACCGTGAAAATTCTTTCACTGAAGTTAATGCTGAGAGGATCATCAAAGACTGTGTTCCAATACTCAACTCTGGGCAACTAATGTCTAGTCTACATTCTTCCGGGAGAGCATGGCATAGGTGATTGTTGAGATGGTTGGGTTCCTCACGTTTGCAGTTGGGTGTACAAAAGCCACTCAAAACGACACTTTTCTTGTACAGAAATTCAAATAGGCCATTGCTATTGACGGACCTTGAAAAGTCGAAATGATTGCCGTGACACTTTCCGTTTTAAGCCATTCACGTAAGACTTCTATCTCTTGCAGTTTAAAAGGATCCAAAGCCGTGCAGATTTTTTTAACGATCTCCCATCGTACCTCCTGATAAGCAGAGAGGCATCCCCAAGGGAGACGTAGGCTCCCAGGGGGGACTGAAATCATTGAGATCATAATTAGTATATTTATTCGATTGTGGGTTACATATGGGTTACCTATATTCAATTATACTAGACAAAATAGACAAAAGTAGGCGCCGCGCCGCAGAAGTGCTGAGGTAAAACGCGGAGAAAGAGGAAGGAAGGATTGCAGGGTGGATCCTTGTTGGATCGCCCCTGCGGGTGTACTTTCTCTCGCGTTTTTTTTTTGTTTTTTTTTTTCTGCTTACTCTCTTTTCACTCCGTTCTGGGTTTTGTTATGTTTTGTCATTGCTGTTTTGGTTGTTTTTGTTTTCCATGTCTGTGACCTAAGTAGCATTACATCTATAACAACACTAAGTAAATGGAAAGAAAGCTACACAATGCCGATTTTTTTAAACTTTCCTTGCAAAGGACCCAAGGCCTTCTTCTTACGCTGTGCTGTCCACATGTTTATCTACCCCAGGTCCTGACAACGATCTGCGCCATTCGGTAAAAGGAGTTTAGTAACCCTCCTCTACAATATCTTTCACAGCCCACAAAATAATTTGGATATAAGAGAGCAATATCCCATAATCAAATATCCCTTGCATGCAATTGCGTTAATATCGGAAGTTGTGTTTGACCATTGCCCAGCCGCTTTTGTGTGCGTGTGAATCCTCACGTTCAACATTTTAAAATATATACGTAACAGCTGCCCCTTGACTTCACTCTCCCCAAATATGTGCCAACCTATGAACTTCAGTCAAAAAGTATGATGATAAAAACGTATTGGTAATTCAACACAGAGCTTAAATTTACAGTTGTTGCAATGCCTAATGTCCGCGAAGTATTTGAGGTTGTAATACATTTTCAGTTTCGAGTCCCATTTCTTCATAGACTTTAGTACCCAAGTCAATAACTCAGTTCACAAACAAGATTTTCTTGATTATCCCTCTCATGTAAAACTTTGTATTGATAGTCAAACCACGATCCCTGTAAAGCTAGTCCGGCTTTCACTTATGCGATATATTTTTAGGATAGAATATAAATATTGCGCATGCGCTTCATTTTTGGAAGATAATATTGGGGTCATCACGTATCTCCCAGATGCATTATCTATTTTGAGAGTGTTACTCAGATGGCGGAAAGAGAGAATAGGCGGTTTACTTCGTCAAGTGATACGAGGTCATTTCTCAAGTGATATGGGAAAGGGGCACACAGTATTGGGCCGCTCGACGTTTGTAAACAAGATCTGCCGTAGACTCAGCGTTGCAAGATTGGGAGACATTTTATCAAAGCGGCCACCAAAAATTCGTATCAAGCGACTTTTTGTTCGATGCTTAGGCAACAAAGCAGAAATGTTAGCTCTGAAATTGACCTAAAAAGTGCAACTTTGGGAGAAATTGGTCGGCAATTTAGGCGATGATGCTCAATTTGGCACTATTCTATACACTGTATCTTGGGATCGTGTAATGTGTCTTCAGAGGCTTTTCGCCGATATCATGATCGAAGATGTGAAATTCCGTTGCGCAGCCATTAAGTGTTGGAGGTACTTAAAGGCCGGGAAATTTACAGACTCTTATGAGAAACGTTGCGACTTACAGTTGAACACTTACTGTTTGTTACATAAAATAAACTAATCTGCTTCAGACTGTTGATTATATGCATGAAGATGAAACGTGGCTAAGGTAAAATCAGTAGAGTTAGGGGCAATGGAGTTATTTAGAATAAAAATTTTTACGGACGAACACGATTTCGTCTTTGTAGCGGAAGCAACAAATCCATACCTTTATACTGTAGTAAATCTAGTCTTTACGCCGATACTATATCCAGCTGAAGTTTCGATCTGTTTTCATAGCTGTAAAGTTGACAACTGAAATATCAACAGGGATGTTTAGAAGGCACACTCAAAAGAATACAAAGAGACATCTTGAAGAAAGCAGAAGTTTACTCAAAATGCGGTGACACAGTATGACGTCACGATTTGAAAATTTTTTAATTACGCGGGAAAATTTTCATGCTGCCCGATTAGGGAGAACGTCGATGGCCAAATGTGAGAGTGATACCCTTTCCCAACACGGGGATACCAGCTTTCAAAGCTCTAACAAAACCTTATCATTTAATGCTGGTACGTGCCTCCGGTTCTTCGAGCTACCTTGACACCATTGTGTTAGGGGGCCAGTATTGATAATCAATATTTAGCACCGACTTGTTCTTTCAAACTTTGTTGATGGTATTTGAATTGGTGACCTCAAGGTAATTGACCCGTTCACCGACTGAAGAGGAGATGCATGGGAAGAATTTATAGAACAATAGGCGCTACGGGTGGGACAAGGGGGACAAGTCCTCTCCACTTGTCGTAAAGATCAAATTTTTGAATTGCTTCGAGTCGAGTATCCTGATTCAAGAGACCTCTTGCATTTCGTCACCTTCTTCACTATTGAATCTTTGACCTTTCCTATTTAGATTCTTTTGCACCTTGTCAGAGAGCTACCCCCCTCCCTCCAAAAACATAGACTTTTTTAGTCTGGCGCCCCCACTGGTCTCCTTAGGATGTAGAGAAGAAATGAGAGGAAAGCATAAACAATAAAAGAATAACAACAACAGATGCGATGGCAAGTAGGTGTTGACATTTCGGAGGGATTCATAAACTGACAGATACCCTGATATTTCCATTAAACGCCAAGGAATTTTGATATATTTCTCGAGAGAAAGAGGAACGTTAATTAAAAGGTGCATGTGATAGAGCAGGAGCTTTTTAAACATTATTTTATTTTTTGAGTTTTTCTATTATCAAATACTATTTGAGAATTTCTTCCTACTGTAAATAAATCATCTTTAAAATAGCCCTTGCTTCAAATTTTCTTGAAGCATGAAATCAATCTATCCTCTGAGCCAAGATTGAAGAAACAATCAAGCTTCGATTAAGACCACGGTCGTAGGGGTAATTTTGATGTTGTCTGCATCTTCATACACTTGGCCCCCAACAGTTCCAATTCATTGCGAGGGCTCGTCATTCGTCATCTTTCTATCAGGCAAGATCTTCAGAGTTACTGAGTCTTTGATACATCCGTTTCCTTAATAACTAACGGGATGGTGTTTTGTAACTCATGTTGCTTGGGCAAACTCTTCTCCATCTGCGCGCTCACGTCTTCCACAATTCATAGACCACTAACGATTGTTTAAATTATTCTTTCGGATTCGGGAAGGTTTGTGGCATGGTAACAGATTCATCCATTCTTGCAGGGCGCATGCTCATCTGTGTCTGTTTTGTTTGCTGAGCCTAGTGCATCTCTGTACCAGAACTCAAATCTTCCATCGATATTAGTTTCACGTCGGCCGACTCGGGCGATGATTTTCTTCGGAAGACAGATTTTTCACTTTCAAAGGACGTCGCTCGTATGGTGGGGTCGTGCACGGTTCAGAATTATCAGAATCACAATAAACTCTAGATTCCGCGGGCTCATTTCTGTCCAACTACTCAGAAAAATCTATAACACCATAGCAGGGTAAACGCTTTATTGACGAAAGGTAGAGTGTACGTAGCAGGAGTGGTTGAAATGAGAACTGTTCTCTCCCCTTTATGTACTTTTCGCAAAACGTATCAAGACAGCAGATGTCAAGTTGCTGTGTGCGTCTCAGTCAAGCTATCTCCATGATTATCTGATGCTTACCTGAAGCGATTGAAAGTACAAGGCAAAGCTTCATCCAGAAAGCAATGCACATATTCTCAAGAAAGAGCATATCCAACCTAGGACTTTGGTCGCATCATATATAATATTTAGATACAAATGACGAGCATTTAAAATTTAACATAAGCGTAGGCCTATTTGAGAACTTACTTTGACTTAATCATTTACTGTATACCGTCTCCCTTACTTCTTTTTCTTGCTTTCAGATACCCCCTTCCTCTTCTCTAGAGGACTCATTAAAATGAAACCTAAAGTTAAGAGGAAGGGCAAAGTTCATAATTCTGAAGTGATAGCTAAGGTGATGTATTCCTCCATTGGCCAAAACAAACTGATGACTAGCATTAATATGCAGTAAAACCTAGTTGGCAGGTTGCACTACTTCCTAAACGCAACAGTCAACTAGCAGCCTATAAAAGGTAATGTTTATTCACCAAAGATCTTACTTTGTGCGTCCATCCAGTTTCATGGATTCTCTTTGCTGGTCTTTAATTGTAAAAGATACATATAGGCCCACTGGTAACTTTTAATCCAGGTCTTAACAGGTCTAGGTATTCCAAAGTAGCAAACTGTTTCATTGACATGCTCATGGACTCTGCAAGTGTACACTGGGCTCTATTCTTGTGGTTGATGTCTTGTAATAATGTAAACACCTGTAGAACAGGCGCTCTGTTTTAAGATAGAAAGCAAGGATGACATTAAATGTAAGTGCTTCGACAATCCAAGTTCTTATCCTGATTCAATTACATCTCTGCATCGCAACCAGCATTCAGCCGCACATGCAATCACCTACTCAAAACTACATTACAACAAAGTTTATACATTGACTACAAACAAAGCAACACTCAACAAAGGAAACACTAATTACAACAGACGGAACAAACACATCAA
>JAAAKL020008579.1:0-15805 GCA_010016065.2 Carybdea cf. marsupialis auct. non (Linnaeus, 1758)
AATAGTAGTAGTGTTAGTAGTAGTAGTAGTAGTAGTAAGAGTAGTAGTAGTAGTAGTAGTAGTAGTAGTAGTAGTAGTAGTAGTAGTAAGAGTAGTAGTAGTAGTAGCATTCGTAGTAGTAGTAGCAGTAGTAGCAGTAGTAGTGGTGGTGGTAGTGGTGGTAGTAGTGGTAGTAGTGGTAGTAGTAGTAGTAGTATTGGTGGTGGTGGTGGTGGTGGTGGTGGTGGTGGTGGCAGTAATAGACGAAAGACAAAAAAAAGGAGTGTATATTTATCAAAGCAGTAATTTGTTAATGGTTTTCACTCTATCGTTGTCCAATAAAAAAAAAGGTCCAATTTTTTAGTTTGGTGGCTACTTATAAAGCTTCATATTCATAAAAAAACCGATAGTGAATATAGTAGGAAATCAAGAGCGTGCACTAAACATTCGAAACAAGAGATGTGCCGTGGCTCAAGCAGTTTACTACTGCAATATTCGACTTCATACGTCAGTACTAAATCCAAGGAACTAGTGTGGCAGAAGCTTTTGTCCTGCATTAGAGCAGCGCTTCATTTTAAATTAGCAGAAATATCCCTGTTTTTAAGTAAATTAATTTAAGATCAATTCGATAAGTTAGCATTTACTCACTAAAGCCACAAAGATGGAGCTAGCGATTAGGCAATAAAGATTACGGATCAAGTATTAATTAATGTGAGCTTTGAACGATAGATTTCCGTTCTTACTCAATGATAACAAGGTATGATATGTTAACAGCAGACTTAGCGAATTGAAGAGAGACGCACTAATTTGTTTACGCAAGTTTTAGCCGTTTGTCAAAGAAGTTCTTCCAAGAAGGTGAAAAAAACCTTATCACAAAATGTAAATTTGTATTACTAGTCGACGAGAAATAATACACAAACATAAATCATAGATTTATACATAGATAAATCATCATAAATCAAACACAATTTATAGAATTTTTGATAAGTTGTCATCAATTGTCGAACGGTCGAGACAATGATTTTAATACAGAAACAAGGTGAGCTGTTTTGGGATCCCCTTATTGCTAAGAAAAATGCAGCGAATGTGGCGAAATGAAATGATTACCTAGCCCTACCGCATCAGACAAAAAAGCTCTAAAACACGGTAATGTTTTGCTGAGTTGTGCAAATTTTATACTTTTTTTTACTATAATAAAACTTTACTACGTAACTCTGATGAGCAATAAATAATCTGAAAACAAAATACATGCTTTTTCTCTTTTTCTCATGTTGACCAGTAAACCTCGTTTGACAGATTTTCTAACTTTCATTGGCAAAAGGAACTCCAATAATTCTTGGCTGCAGCAATATAAAAACATAAATCGCAGGCTTCGGTGCAGGGCGAACTGTAACGTTCAGATAGTGGCTTTGAGATCCACTATTTATAAATATGTCAAGCTTTGGCTTTCAACCTTTATGCTGGGAATGGGTACCGAAAAGGTTGCATTAAAGATATTAAGTATCAGCACTTTTAGTCTTAAACGTTGAGAAGGTGGAACCATATATGCCGTTGTAGAATCTCTACAGCGCCGCGCTGATTTGAATTGCGATACTGCAAAATGATAAAAGAGGACTGAATACTTTCTGAATATATCGACGTATATGCAACAAGATCTCCGGAAACAATGATTTGAAAGTCGACAATTTCTACTCGTTTCGATTGACAATATGAACAATTTTGCCATACGAACAATCTTGCTATTTTTGAAAGATACTCGAGATTTAGGAAACTATGTCACTGATGGGATTCGAACACGTGATCTAAGCATTTGAAAGAATTAGGAAAGAATGTCAAGGATAGGATTCGAACCCGTGATCTAAGCATTTGAAAGATACTCGAGATTTAGGAAACTATGTCACTGATGGGATTCGAAACAGTGATCTAAGCATTTGCGCCGCGCGCTCTACCAACATTTCTCTAGTGCCAAACTAGATCCCAATACTCCACTGGAGGACATTAGCATCCAACTAAAGCCAATTTTTGTGGTAAGCCTCTCTATGTCACGTGACTTGAAATCACTTGATTTCAATAGAACGTACTAAATTGCCTCTATACAACTCAGGGTATCAATACTTCGTGTATACATCACGAAAAATGTAACTGGTATATATTAAGTGCTTGCAAAGATGCTACTTTTACTAGAGAGAAATCAATAAGTTAGAAGGACACACTCTTATTGTAACAAAATATGCTGTGATTACACATGCAAAACTATTCCTAACATCTTCTGTTAGTGTTAGTCTTCCCTCTTAAAGTGAATCTTTTCACACCTTACATTGTCTCTTACCACTTTGATATGGGTTAAACTATTTTGGTAAGAAAGCACACGATAAATTTTTAAGCCCCCCCCCCCCCCCTCCCCTTCCGACTGTGGCCTGCTTGTTATATTAGTTTCCTTATTGGCAATTGATGGTCATATACTCCCAATCATCTCAGAGGGCAAAATAATTTGATGAAAAAGTAAAAAGATGATACTGTAAAATGGTTGCTGATCAACTAGTAAAACAACCTCTTCGGCCCTCCGACGTTACATTCGATTGGAGTGAAAAAACTTTACTGGAGTGAAAGATCTCTACCTGGAAACATGTCCATTGAAAATCTTACTTAAAAGCTTATTACTACTTAAAATCAGGAGTGCCATGGAGGAAACTCGGGGCCTCAGTATTTTTTTAAAACTCAAGCTGATTATGAAGGTAAAGGTCGTCTATTCGAGGAACGAACGTTTGGTTGTGCAAATTGAAAAGAATTTAGGAGCGTTCCAATTAAACCTGTTTCTGGTGATAGACTTCAAGTAAACAAATTGCCTTTACATCACAGAGAATAACGAATGAAATTCGTATTGCAGGTGATAGTTTCGCAAAAAAAAGCGTAATCAAAGGCACGGAACATATATGTAATAATTGTTATTATAATTGTTTGCTAACATATTTACTAGAAACTTCGTACCGTTTTCAATAGCTTTTGAGTATGCAAGTAGCTCTCAAGTCGTGTTACATTCTTTCACATAAGAAATATTGGAGTCCGTGATCAACTGAGCGCCCAAGAGGTCAGATGTCATCTCTCTGTGTCCTAATGATAGTTTTTTGCTTTGCCATAATTTGTCTTGTTTAGGATCTAAAACACTTTCCTTAAAACATGTTTTCATTTTTCATCTGTTTGAAGAGCTTACATTATTATGAAACTGGCACATAGCTCTGTTTCAAGTAAACAAACTGAGTTGATTTAGCTCGGAAATTTTCAAAGTTGCTCCAGTTTGGACACGCACTGAACAGCGCTCCCAACTGAGGCTTGGTCTTGTATGGGAGTGCACGCATGCCATCTTACCATCTGCAAGATCAGGCATGTTTGTGGTTGATTATCAATCACTATAAAGAAAGCTAGGTTAAAATCTAATCGAATATGAGAATAAAATGTTACTTGTGTCGTTGTTGAAAGGGAGTGTGTTGAAGTTCCTAGCTTGCTTTTACATTTAACTGAACTTGCAACACTATGTTTTCCCAAAGGATATTACAAATAATATCTATGGGCAAAACTTCTCTGGTTCACAGACGTAAAACTACCCTTAGATATTGAGAAGTAGCGATGTATTTACTACTTAAATTGATTATATCATTTTATTTTCTATTTGCTATAAAGTAAAAATGAAGAATTAGTTAATGATTTGCAGATTGATAATGCAAAAGAAAGAAAAATATGGTTTCTTAAAATTTTTATCAAATCTCACGTGTTGTCTCTTTAAATGCTCAAAGTCTACCATTTTCCACCTTCAGCTTCTTTGGTTGCTAAGGAGTTGCTTAAGATTCGAAAGAAAGCCCTAAGCAACTAGGTTTCTCTTAAAAGGGGTATATAATCTTTCTCCATGTAAGCTTGAATTCTATACAACACAAACAATACGTGCCACTAACGTTAACATGACAGAAGAAAGTCAACGTCAACTACAACAACTAATGTGAAAATGTCGGTACCCATTTGAGTGACCCATCCAGTGTTTTACTCTAACTTCTATTTTTAACAATCCCTTTAGGAATAAAATTATACTTTTGTTGAAGCAATTTGATGCTGGTATGAAATTTGAGATGCCCACAGAAAATATTGTGCAACTAGTTCTTTTCTTCCTAATGACGGGGATCTCACATTTGAGGTCACGTGTCCGAAATCTGACAAGCAGTCCAACGTTTGAGATTTAAGAGTATCATCAGTACTAAAATTTATCTATATGACAGGCTTCTTTTTAGGATATTAATGTCAAATTTTATAATCCGTGGCTGGAATATTAATAGGGAGAGACTGCCTAAACGATTAAGCTGATGAAAATCTCTTTGAAGAAATTTTAAGTTTTTGTATATGTGTAACATATCAACCATGCAAGTAATCATATGTCTGGAAGTTTATATTCCCATTCGAGAAAAGTCAAGTCAGAGTTAAATTTGCAATAAAACAACTATGAGGATCAGTGACATTTCAGTCATCTTTAATATTTCTCTTTGTCTTTGGGAAGGATTGCACTTCAAATAAAGACATGATTTGCAATAAGAACGATAACGATTTTGATTGCATTCACAAACCTCTTACAAATAGAGATTCATCTGAATTGCAGGAAGTTTCATACTTATTGCAGGTGTATAAATTATGTTTGAATGAAAGACTGATGTTAAAGTATTAAACCTCGCATTCTCGCTATTCTTTTGTATTAGTTTTATTGTTCACATGTTTCACATGTTTCGAGAAAGAATAAGATCTTGGCTCATACGAATTCTAAGCTCATGTGACTTCCTTTCAATCAGTGGCGTAGGGTGTTACTTTAGACCAGCCGTACTACAAAAATAATTTTGCCGCAATGCCCTTATCATGCCAGGTAATCTTAAGTAGTATCGTTATGCCTTTGAAAGGCTATCTCCGCTGCGAATCTATCCTTCTATCTTTCTCAGTAAGTATAAATATCACATAATAGTGATATTTAAGAACCCTTGCTGTACTGAAGAAAAAACGCAAAATATATACTGTATTTTAAAGACACATAATATAAAATATGGCATCATACAAACATCCAAAAGTTTCCTGTACTGCAAATCTATCCTTTTATCTTTCTCAATAAACTTGCTCAATGAGCAGTGCCTTCTCAATAGATAGTAAACTTAGATTACTCATCCTCTCTTGCCTGAGAGTGGCCCAACAGAATATCTACCGTAACCCCAGACATTCTAAGCAAATAAGCCCAAACTTTAAAGATGATTGAAATTCAAAATGATACAATCTTACCAGTTGCGGTTTTAGGGTATTGCGGAATGGGCAGAGGTCCAGAGACCCGTGCTTTCATCTCAGAAAATTTTTACGTCGATTTCTCCTTTTTCAAAAAGCTTTTTCAGTAAATTGACAAAGGATAAGGAGTTACAACTAGCAACACAAATAAAACCAGAACCCTATTTATCAAAAGAGTCAAAACCCACAACAAAAGGAAACGGCTATCTGTGATATCGATCGTATTCATGTATGTGATCGAAGGTCGTGTATTTACGTCATGCTTTGTTTGAGATATTGACAAAAATAGTTTTCTTTAATAAGGCCTCGCGTTGGAAAAGTGCCCAGGGCCCTACGGGTCGGAAAACCACCCCTGAATCTTACGGTTTGTAGACTTCCAGAACTCTTCGGCAGCAGGTTGCAAAAAGAGGGTGGTTCTGCAAGAGTAATCAGATTGTCAATGGAATAAGCCCTTGGGTCGAGTCATTCGACTTCTATTTTCAGCCAAGGCGTGCTCCTTTTTGATAGCACGCTCTCGGACCCTTTTTGACTGCAGATATTTGTACCCAAATGGTACTGTCCCCCCCAATTGTTCTATCGTTTTCAATGACGTTGAGCGTCGTAGCTGCTTTGCCTCAACAGAAGCTGTAGGCCCTACAGAGACTTAAGAATCGAAGAGCAACTTGACGTGTTTATTCTATACAGAAATGTGACAGAACAGTGAGATGGGGATGTTGAGTGGCCTCTGAGATTTATCAAATTTACCAAATGAGGAGAAAAGCAACTTGATTAACATATCAATACACTTAGATTTGATGTAATGAAGAGACTAGCAAATAATCAAAGAAGGTACAAATATTTTTGGCTATATATTTTTGAGCGTGCGGTGCAGTTGGAGAATACAGCCTCGGCTTTCAATTATTCCTTAGCTTTATGAAAACTCTGAAGATGCCTATGAACTGAATAGGTTGAGTGAGTATGAACCAGGATGAGGTCCAGAAAGTAACTTGGGCATAGCTGTTAATACTACTTCTGTCATTTTCCTGATTGAGAGTGGAAAAGAAATGCTATTATTGAAGTCTGCAGATATCACCTATTATCCCTCTCACGTTAGGCTGTTAAAATTCTTCTGCTTCTTTGGCTAATAGTTGTTCCCATGTCTGCCTGTGTAACCAAGAGATTTCCATGTCTTTTCTTGAATAACGCTATAAGCTCGCTGTCTTACATGTAGCTATACTAGTGCGACATTTGTTCTTTCGCATTGGCTCGTTTTACAGAACCAAAGGTCATTTGCTTTAATTGGATCAGCTAATATGTGCTTTATTGAAAAGTTACTATTGCAAAAAAAGGTGCTGTTTCTGACAAAAACCCTCATTTTGGGACCCCGCTTTGGAGTGGCTTGCCAAGCCCCTGGTTGATATTTAAAACACAGATTCAAAAGACGTTAGGAGGAACTTGCAAGTTGTTGTGATCATGCGTAAGTTTCCTCATGTGGGTGAGGACTTCTTTTTCGAATCGAGGCCACTACATCATGACAAATATTTCAACTCAGCTGAGAGTGGAACCGCCGTAATCACTTACAGAATACAGTTGAAAGATATAAATTATCAGCACTTCCATGTTCGCGTGGACGCAACTTGAGACTTGAGGAGTCTTCATGCAGGCTATATGTGCATGATGGATGAGATATCTTTACAATTTTGCTGAGACGAGCTTAAGGAATGATGAATCGTGTGCCGAGCAAAATTTGTTTTACGATTCCATTCACTAGGAATTCTTCTCAAGCCATCTACAAGAATTATACAGTACATAGACCTGCAACTGCCATATGCATTCGGAGATCGCCAGTTCCCCATTACCGGTGCCAGCAGGTCCGATGCTACTATTTGATGTTGAGCAGAAGTAGTTTTGTTTATAGACATGAACTTATTAAGGAAGCTAACGGAGCAAAAGGGCAAAGTAGCCCATGTGGCGTGAAACAGCAGTACAATTTATTGCAAGCATCGCTATTCTCAAACTGTAGTACATCTGAGCACGCATGTTGGAGCTGTGGAGCCGCACAGCACTACTCCGCAAACAATGTAGATGGAATCTTCTTCTGTAGTACATGTAAAAAGGTTTTGCCAGTCCACATGGATTCAAATTACTTCACAACGATGAACTGGTATTAAATATTTCTGTAAAATAGGCCAAATTTTCACTTCACATCAGATTTTTGATAAGATATTAGTTACTATACACATGCATTGTTTAAGATTTTGCTCTCTGAATCCAGCATAGAGAAAGATAATTAAAGGTATGATAGGTCTCCCTTTGTAGGCTAAAGATCAATGATATGTAAAGACATTTGTTATATTGCACAGTGTTAAAACCTAATCATTCTCATCATGATAGGTCTCCTTTTGTAGGCTAGTGATCAATAATATTTATTTATCTTTATTTTAATCGAGTTTGTGCTGTAGGGTGTTGTCTGAAAGGTTTCCAGATGCTGCAGATGTGATGAGACCCCTGAAATCTAGATTTGGTTGTTGATGGCAGGGCTCCCTTGTTAAGACTTCTGATTAACCACAACATCACTGGCTGTAAGCAAGTGATCTTAGTCTGACGAAGTCCTTCCTGTCAATTGTAAGAATAGTCTTCCTAAATTTATTTTTGATATGTCATATGCTGCATTGTTCACATTTTTTATTTTCATTCACTTGAATTGCAACCATAGTCCTCTAACATGAAAATGATCACCTCTTTTGCTTTTGATTCAAGTAGTGTCCATCACCATTTGAAGTATTCTGGCATGTTACAAACTTACTGAAGGCAATAATGCCATGTTATAATGCAGAATTTGTACAGAGCAAGGTTTCTTACTCATTTTTGCATGTTTTTTGTCCCTTTCAGCCCAGAGGATTTTGAGGTGGATAGTGCAAAACTGACCAATCATTATAAGCAACTCCAAGCCATTTTACATCCTGATAAATATGCACAAGCATCAGCTGTAAGTTTTTTCTTGTTAGTTGCATATAGGTTATTCAATAGAATGAGTACTTTCCTATTTGTATTTTAATCTTCCACTAACATATTCAGGATAGCGATCAGGATGTGAAAAGTTAAAGCACTCCAGAGCAGGCCCATAGCCCACATTCCTTCAGATTAGTGACAAAGTATTTAACATTTATGCTTGATTTTTCATATCAATAATACAATATCTTAAATAGTATTGCAACGTCCAACAAGAAAACTGTGTTAATTGTGAGATGTTGGCCATATCATTGATTGCATGTTCATAGGATTATTGTGAAATCTGAATTACTAAGCAATTGGTTCATTAGTAGAACCAGTCAGTTTCAACAAATCAAATAATGTGTAGCCCATGCAGGCATCCCACTGTAAAGATAAATTTGACACTAAGCATGATAAATGTTCTTGTTTTAATTTCAAGATGGTTGGCAAGGGCAGCAAATGGTATAAGGAGCTGGGAACATATGCATGTATTGACTATCCAAAAGTAACTAAACTTCAAATAACATTTTCACCATATTCTTCAACAGAAACATATACATTTATATGTATATTGCTAATAAACATGATTGTTTTTGACACAAGTCAGGATCAAATCTAGGACCCCTCCTACAAGAAGTGTCATTATGGCATGCCCTTGTGCCAAAAAGAGAAAGTAGTGCCAAAAGCAAATTTTCCCAGCAAAGTAACCATTTGGTATAACACCAATATTTTAGCCTCTTCCATCTAGAATACCATCTATAGCTCATGTATTTAAAATGTGGAAAAGATTCATGTTGTTTTGTTTATTTCAGGTTGAACAGGAGTATTCTGCTGCACAGTCATCTTTAGTCAACAAAGCATACAGGACATTATTGGATCCCTTGGCAAGAGCAATATATATGGTAAGTGTAGCTGAAGAGAAAGCATTGCAACTTATGATGTTAATTGGTTTTGCTAAAGGAGCTACTCACATGAAATACTTAGCAAAAAGGTAAATTTTAGACCCCTCTCCCTATTTATTTAACACTCAAGCTACAAGACTCTTTCTCCTCCTGATAGACACTCACCATGTGTTGCTGAAATCTTTTCAACATTGTGATAATTATTGGAGCTGCACCTTATGACATCATAGTATTATGATTAAAAAGGTAATGTTGTTCAAATCATTAAAGAAACACTTGCTTCATAGGAGCAATGACATGCAGTGTATTTAGCAAGTTATTTCTCTGACACAAAATATCTAAATTTATAATTAGAAGTGCTTGAGGTTCACTGAGATATTATAATGTTGAAAAATACAGGTTCACTTGAAGTGACAATGCTCCTCGAAAGACCTAGCAAAGACGTAAGAAAAAATACCTGCAACATGGGCAGCAATGACAACAAAGTCATTTCACAATGTGCAAAACAAAAAAGTCTGTTTTGTTTTGTCACTGAATGGATGTACTTTTAGCATTATTAAACTTGAAACTGAGGTCAACGATTGCAGCTGGAGACTGATAACAGGGCATGCAAGGTGTAGCCGTTGAGGGCTAGTATCAATAAATTGCCTAATGGAGACCAGAATTAAGGACTGTAGAGCATCAACCGGGCGTGCAAAATGTTGTGAAATTGATATGAATATCTTACTATTCAGACACTATGTAATTCTGGTGATTGATTTCCCCATAGGAATTCGAATTTTGGAGAGTCTGCTCTAGTGGTAGACCTGTAATGTTATCACTCATTTAAGAGGATTTTCGAACTTAGTAAGTTGGGAGGCTGGAAACAGGTCGGTAGATTGGAAGGATTTTGCAATGTTGATAAGCAGAAAGGGAACTTTATTCCAAACTGGAATGTGTTGATCTTGGTATTTATTCCAAGAGGTCATAGAGGAGTAAATCGCGCTCTAATAGTTGTTCCATCTTCATGTATTGCTTATAGCTTGAGCTTTATGGATGCACAATTGAAGAGACCAATACATCTGCTGACCCAGACTTCCTAGCAGAAATGTTTGAAATCAATGAGGCTCTTATGGAATGCAACAATATCAGAGATTTGAATGATATTGAGGAAGCAAATGAAGGTATGCTGTGTTGGGCGAAAGACTTCAATAGTGTGAACTGTTTATCATATATATATATTTGTTCATATACTGTTGTCTATATTTTGCCTTTGAGGTGTTTTCTCTTTTTTCAAGTGGGTAAATGTGCCAAGTACTGTGCAATTCGTAGTTGATATTCATGTAGTTTCTATTTAATTTCATCATAACTTGGATTTGACAAGGAGAGGCCATTCTAAATCTAAATACTGACGTTTGGACTCCACAGGTTTCAGATATGAACGCAGCAATGGGTAGATCTCATTATGGTATAAGGGAATTCTCATGGTCTACTCAGAACTAATAGCCCTGGTTTTAGAGATGACCGTCTTTGATCCCTGGTAAGCTTTGTTTTTGCATCCAGCATTTACACCTCCGTAAGTATTTCAATCTGTCGCTGTATGACGTGATGACTGATGCTATAGTTTCGCCTCCCAGCATCAGCTTTTACGGTTAGAGTTTTGCAATTTTTTCCCCAGTGCCGACACCACAAAATTTTGAAATTTGATAACCATTTAGTTTTCAAGAGCTTTCTAGTGTTGAGTAGATTGAAAATTGGGTAGACTTAAGTGCACGGGATGTTAAGTGCCAAAGTTTTCGGTTCCTTGAAAGGAAGACCACAATGTTATCACTATGTTGTGATGTTATAAATAAGTGGGCCAATCGCTTCCGACCATTGCACTTGAGCAAATTCACACTTACTCGACCTGAATTTGAAAGTTCTTAGCGAAAAAGGAAAATGATGGAGAGCTTGTTGATAAATTGTTTGTGTTTCATAGTGGAATCTTCATAAACAATAGACAACCCAAT
The DNA here is from genome assembly GCA_010016065.2 of Carybdea cf. marsupialis auct. non (Linnaeus, 1758). Classification (NCBI taxonomy): domain Eukaryota; kingdom Metazoa; phylum Cnidaria; class Cubozoa; order Carybdeida; family Carybdeidae; genus Carybdea; species Carybdea cf. marsupialis auct. non (Linnaeus, 1758). The sequence continues at coordinate 11,144 of JAAAKL020008579.1, forward strand.
GGCATTTTATGAACGGCTGTATATTTGAAAGACTTATAGTAGTCATCTTTGTGCTATCAGCATAAGTGGGACGAGACTACGTACAACTGAATAACTGAAGGAGCAGAATAACAATTCAGCTGGAAACGCTTGACACAACCCAAAACAGCAACAGCAAATATTGTTTTTGCACTCTAATGTTACACAAATTTGGTACCTGTTTAGGTTTATTAGATCTTAATCAATATATCTATTTATATTCTTATGTTTCAATCGACTATTTGAAAATAAGGTCAGCCTTTCTTAGGAATGCTACTTGTCCAAAACAATGTCGTAGTCGTATCCTGGTCAGCTCTCCGTTTGCATTCGTGTCAATCGAAAAGCAAATCTTTCTGTCAAGAAGTTTTTAAATCAACCTTTTTATTTCCATATGTAAATCCAGGGCACATTTCTTAAACCTGCTGTTTCCGGGACACATAACTTTGCCTTAACAGCCAATCATGTCACAAGGGGTTGCGAGTTCTCAGTTATTGGGATATAACGACTTCTTCAGGGCGGATGTGATGATATGCTTTCGTGTAGTGAAACTGATCACCAGGATGGCGTAAAAATGAGCTACAGTGTACCAGTTTCTCTTCATGGTACTTTTTGAAGGAATGAGCATTGAAAGACGCCCTTGAGAATAAATATTTACGATCGCCTTTTCCACGGTTCGCTACTTCGTTTACATGAGACTCAAAAAAGCCATCCATTTATGACTTTGTATTTGTGATAATATTAATTGTAATGATAGGGCGACTCAACCGAAATCTATGAAAGAGTATACTTTTAAATCTTGATCTATTAGCATATTTATAGTGTAATTCCCGAAAGAATTACGAATTACATTTAGCGAACAGTAAGTACAGTGCAACTGATTAATTACAGAAAATGCACAATATTTAATACAAACTACACGGAACTACAACAAGATACAAACAAATCAGCGTTTAGAATAACAGGAAAATTAATCATACGGCAAAGGTAGTTAACATGGTGATACTATTTATTCACAATATTTTGATTGCACTAACGTAACATGAAAACGAGGCTACCACGTAAATACACAATGGAAACGTTATAATTCCAAGGTGAATAACAAAATACGCGGAAAATAAGTAACACGCCAAACCAGAATAATAATGAAGCTACAAAATAATGAAGCTACAAAATAGTGAACCTACAAAATAATGAACAATACAATAGCAATTATCAAAGAAGAAGAAAAACTTATTAATGAAAAGTCACTTGTCTTCACATAATACGCGACGGGCAAATATTTTAACAAGCCTTAAAAACTTACACTATTTCCTTTTACTTGGTTTTGAAACCTCCTCAAAGAGCTTTCTATTTATAAGCCCTCTTTGATGCTCTTGTAACCAGCCAGGTCTCGATTACCCGCACAACAGCGTTTTGAATGCGAAAAATGTGCAACTTCCCGTGCCTAAATTCTTTCGAAGCATTTTCTACAAGATTTGATTTTTTCAAATGAGTGATGAAAACGAGGTCGATTTTGCGTTGCACATCACTTCAAAATGTGTTACATGCTAAACCCATTTGTCGTAGTAGTCTTTCCGTATTACCACGATCAAGGTTTCATGTTAGCGTGCTTCTTTTTTATGCCTTGTAGGACGTATCACAATAGCTATTGGTCAAGTTTCAGACGCACTAAGGAAAGGTAATTCTTTACTTGCACTTCAATGTGTAACAACCCCGTTGCAAATGTTTAGTATTATGTCCTTCAAATTCACCCATTTTAGTTCCGATTGCCATTTATTAGTGTTTCCATTACAATGATTGTGCTCATGGTAAATGATTCAGTTAGCACCAGGCTTCATTTAATTGCCCAAATGAAGTAAGTACGATCATAAAGAGAAAGGGGATGCTGCAAACTCGGATGAAGTAAGTATGGGGTGTAATATGCAATGGCTAAGGTGGATGTGCTGTTTGAAAATTATTTATAGTTGCAAAAATGTACAGCAACGGCATGCGTTAGTACCAAATGAAATGTTAAGGGCACTACCAATGACTAATCATGGATGTTGAATCACCGTCTCTGAAATGTCAACGATACGATTTCAGCAAACGGTGCAAAAGTTAAGTCTGGATTGGGAATGCCTGCCCAAGATTTGATCAAGATTGTTTGGCTTTTTTCGCTGCATTGCTTCATTAGCACTAACTTCTATTGATGAATAGTAATATTAGTGGGAAGATTACATCCAGAAAATCTTCAATCTAGCCACCCCTTTTTGGAAACACTTTCCATTCACTTTTTCTCAATAGCCGCTTTTCTCAGAAAGGCCATTCTTAAATGCTGGAAACATTTAAGAATGCCTAATTTTTGTTATGAACACTTATCTCAGAGACTATTGTTTGAAATGTATCGCAAGCAAATTATAACCTTTTGGAAACGTTTCTTGTTGATGCCGATTATACGTTCAAAATCTACTGATGAGTTTAAAAAGTTCTGTTGACTTTAGGAACTTTTACCTCGGGTCTGACTTTTTTTATTACTGTAAATTTGAACTCAAAACTTCAAAGAGAGCTGCTATTGAAACGAAGAGTGCATTCAGAGAATAAAATTCCACTCAGATCATTTATTTGTTTGGAGCAAAACATGAACCCACTCGGTGTGTTCCACTCACTCCTATTATTTGGAACTTGAGGATAAACATGGCAAAACTAAAAAGAATACAAAACAATCACAACATATTTGTGGTTTGAGAAGAAACATCGGTGCACGTTCACGTTCAAAAACATCGATTTATGCACCGCACCAAAGGATGCAATAGCTCAATCCACAGATCTGGAAAGTGCGATATCTTTTCTGTCACCTTTCGCCACTGATAGACACATACATCAGTACTCAGGCAAATATCGTACGATGATAAAATGAGTTTAGAAAGGAAGAAGGACTAACCGATGCTGACGAGGATCGACCTTCGATCTTCTGTACCTAAATTGGTGAAATGACCGTATTACAACCTATAGTTTTCTATAGAACTTGTAATATTGATTAGGATTTCATGTTTTTCATTATGCTCATCATGATGCCTCTGGTGCATAGGGGCCCCATGTTGATATCTAAAAATCAGCTATGATTGCTACTTAAAAGAAGTAACATTGTCGGTTTACAATTTCCATTTTTGTAAAATGCATAGTCCCTAGAGCGAATAAAGTTGCGTCGTGACTCGTCTTCGGTCGATACGTTGCCGTCAAAAAGTTGAGGGGCATGCAAGAGGGGGGCAAAGGATATTGCTACTGTTATTGTTCTTTCTGATCTTCATTCCAATGTTGCTGGGGAAGAGGGCTCTTGACGTCTTACTGTAGCTGGGGTGAAGATGTACGAGGGGTAGCCAATTCTTACTAGGAATAAAACTGTTGTCCAAGATTGCACTTTCCTAAGTAAGTTTCCCAGAAAATATACTAGGTGTTAACCGAGTCTAGACTTCATTTGCAACGCTCATTTGGGGCAGTACAAACCTTTTGCTCACGGATCTTCCATCCTTCTCACACACATACTGATATATCACCAGCGACCTCCTGTCCAGTAGATTTTGCTCACAAATTTTTGTTTCGCTTCCACGACATTAATTTGGGTAGCTGGCTCACAGTTTGACGTTGTTTGTTTTTATTTTAAAGGGAAACCTATATTGTCATTCTAGGAGATACTTCGTCTTTCTCTCTACAGGTGACTTTGCCCTGGCCAAAGAAATGGTGGTGAAGTTAAAATATTATTACAACATCAGAGAGACAATCAAAGATAAAAGATTATCATTGTAGAGGCTTAGAGTTTGACAAACGACGTCAGTACCCTACGATACCATTGGAATAAACATGTAGTCATTGAAGGCGCCTCGCCTTGTCATTTAGGTTATATGATGTTGTGGCATCGCTTTGTAAACAGTGAATGGTAGTGAACTGTACTTTTTTACAAATAAATTAAATATGCAGTGTTTTGAGTGAAAATTCATCGTTGCTCAGAAACCCTTTTTAACCAATGAATTTTTGTTACAGCAGACTCTATAATTCTTTTGGGGACTGTAAGTTTTGGTGTGAAAGTACAAGGAAACTCTTAGTCTTATTTTATAAAATGTAGGCTTTGCGGTTGAGTAAGGAGTGACACATTCTATGCGCCCGGATCGCTGTAAGAATGGGGGGGGGGCAAACGGGGTTAAACGTGGAAAATTTGACATTTCTGGGCCCTAAAGTGTGGGGAATAAAACAGCTGTTGTTCCCTCATCCTCAAAAGTGAGGGGACGAGTCCCTCCGCCTCCAAGAATCTACGCCCATGACGCATTCACATTGGTTTAGTGCCCTTCGAGACTGATTTTTGGTTCTAAAAGGAATTATCTTTAAGTACTGCAGTTCTATTAAACATTATTGTTAGCTACTCTTTGCTGAAGCTATTTAAGTCTTTTATTTTCATTCGTTGTTTTATGCGTTTGTGTTTGTTGGAAACGGTCACCATGCAAAACAAGTGCAAATGACGTTGGGGGAATATTCGATCTGTAAACAGCTAATGGGGAGGGAAATGATGACGTCACAAATCAAAAGTTTGGGAAATAGTAAGATTTGACTCCACATATCTAAAGGCAACTCTTGAAAATGCTGTTTCCAAAATATCAGACCTGTAGTGTGTAT
>JAAAKL020008580.1:0-15805 GCA_010016065.2 Carybdea cf. marsupialis auct. non (Linnaeus, 1758)
CCCCCCCTCAATTACATGGATTTCGTCCGATGAGCGCATCAGTTGTTTTCCTTGTCGACTTATATCCCGTCATTTTTGACTTAATGTAACTTTCAGATGAACACAAAACATTTCTCAGTAAACAAGGTACAGTACCATGAACTTCAACGATTTTGTGCGTTGGAGAATTTCAGCCTTGCGAAGTTTCATTAACGTTTCTCAGCCTTTGGACAATGCGCGTCTAAAGTCGTTGATAAGCTTACATCCTTTGCTTAAAGTCCATGCATGGTACATCGCACATTGAAGATCTATTGCTGGACCATTTTTATGCAACTCGAAGCTAAAGGTACAGGTTTATACGGCGTGGTGTCCCTTTGCTGTCATTTTTTCATAGTTTCTTAATGCCAGGTAAAAATGTTTCAACTCGCGAATCAGAAGTTATTGCATCTGCTCTTTTGTTGTAGATTGATGACGCAGTGGCGTTTTATTCGTGGCGTTGAGGAACAAACAAAGTCATTTATTGAGGGATTTAGTGAGGTTTTACCACTAATGTGGCTACAGTATTTTGATGAAAGGGAGTTAGAGGTAAGGTTCCTGCCGTCAGGGTTATGCTTGCTTATTTGGCAGCTAAGATAATCTTTTTATTGATTTATCTTCTCAGGCAGAGGCATCCATTATATATAGGCGTAAATTGTATGAACCATAGCCTATTTACAATGATTAGAAAAAGGATTTGGAATGAATAGGTTGAAGTGAATGCCCTTTGATGAGTTTTGGACAGACTGATGGGATTGATAACAGTCACGTATGCTTCTGCCATATGGCACAATGAGGCCGGGCCCCAATATTGAAGATAAAAGAATGTTGTAAACAGAACTCAACTAGCTTAGTTAGCAGAGCACAGAATGCAAATGCAAATACCAATCACAATTGTTGGAAATAGTAACATTTGACTCCAGATATCTAAAGGCAACCCTGGAATAGGCTGGTTCGCAAGATACCACACCTGTAATATATATAGTGTTTAAACGACAGGCGTTTGAATCTTAGAAACGCCGGTCAAAACTCTCTTAATATTCCTTGGTTCCTTACGTTAGGAACCAGCATCAAAATATAATATTTTGTTAGAGAGATGAAAAACTTTGAAAACTGATATCTCAATGTTGGGAAAGGGCGACACTCTCATTTTTGGCCATTGACGTTCTTACTAATAGAGCAACATGAAAATTGAGTATTTTTTCCATACGTCACACTTTGCATCAGCATTCTGTCGACCTATCTTGTAACACTTTTAGTGATCATGACGCTGTCAATTGTGAAGCTGAGATGAAGATAATATGCTTCCTTATGTAAGCGTTTATCTCGTAACCTTTATCTGTGCCTATTAATCAGTAATATGCCACTCATTGACCTATTGGAATTTAAAATTTCTGTATTTTTTAAAGTCCAATACCAGGGGATCTCAGGATACAACAAGCGTTCATGTCCTCAATGTTGCTGATTGATGAAGATTCCTTGAATGTAGTGTGTAATTATAACGATAGGGATTTAATCTCAACGTCCTCCAACTGTCTGTGCACTATTGAGCATTATAGGAGTCTCTGTTATATTAACACTTGTAACTTCATCTTCTTTTCAAACAGTTGATGCTCTGCGGTATGCAGGAATATGACGTGGACGATTGGCAGAGAAATACAGTTTACAGAAACTACACGAAAAATAGTAAACAAGTGATATGGTTTTGGCAGGCTGTGAAAACCTTTGATTCCGAAAAGAAATCAAGACTTCTACAATTTGTAACCGGAACATGCCGCCTGCCTGTTGGTGGCTTTGCGGAATTGATGGGTATGTGAAAGAAAGGCAGGATAGCTTTCGTTTGTCATTCGTTTGTGGGTTTTCTCACGTTCAACTTAAAGATCTGCCGATTCGATCATTCGTTCGGGCACGATTAAATGTCATTGATGATGTACTTATTCCTATGACATGAGAAAGTCTTAAAAGAGAGATATTGATTGATACAAATGTCATTGTTATTGTATAGAAGTTCATGTAAAGAATCCAACCCTTGGCGACGCTGTAGTTACCATGCACACATTTAAAATGATATACGTAGTTTAGTAACGACCTTTGGGCTAGACGTAGTTTGGTAACGGCCTTTGGGCTAGACGTAGTTTGGTAACGGCCTTGAGGCTAGACGTAGTTCGGTAACGACCTTGAGGCTAGACCTAGTTTGATAACGGCCTTTATGCTAGACCTAGTTTGCTAACGTTGTTTGGGCTAGACATAGTTTGGAAACGGCCTTCAGGCTAGACGTAGTTTGGTAATGGCCTTTAGGCTAGACGTAGTTTGGCAACGGCGATTGGGCTAGACGTAGTTTGGTAACGGTCTTTAGGCTAGACGTAGTTTGGTAACGGCCTTTAGGCTAGAGGTAGTTTGGTAACGGCCTTTGGGCTAAACGCAGTTTAGTAACGGCCTTTGGGCTAGAGGTAGTTTGGTAACAGTCTTTGGACTAGACATAGTTTGGTAACGGCCTTTAGGCTACAGGTAGTTTGGTAACGGCCTTTGGGCTAGACGTAGTTTGGTAACAGTCTTTGGACTAGACGTAGTTTGGTAACGGCCTCAGCAGCAAGATGGAGTTGCTTGTGATAATACCTTTCATTTTCTACCTTTTCTGTAGGGAGCAACGGACCCCAAAAATTTTGTATTGAGAAGGTTGGCAAAGAGACGTGGTTGCCTCGAAGTCATACTTGGTAAGAGCTGCAAAGTCTTCTTTTGTAAAGTGACTAATAAATTGAAAATGAAAGATTTGAAGGTTATAGCGAAGACCACTTAAAGTAAAGTAGTAGGAGCTGCTGCATAACGTAACTGAATCTTTCAATGTAATGATAGTTACAGTTTTTAATATGAGTGGTTTTTTAAAGATGGAATATGCTCGTTATAAGAAAGGTCATAAAATTATGACACGATAAATCTGTTGTTGTCAGTCACCATTCAACGAATACTCGTTGACAAAAACGTTGGTGTTAAAACGTAAGATGTTACAGTGAATGTCCAATCCATCGGCTTAGTTAGAAGGAGCATATCTTCTAGAGAGAGTAATGGTTTATGCATTCTGGGCTTTCGTTTCAACTAACCACCATACTCTCAGACATTTATAGTTGCTAGTTAAGGCTTTTCTCGGGACTTTTGGCAATCAACACGTCAAGAGGTTACTGCATCCTCTCACACAGGTTTGCGATAAGAACGGTATTGCCAGTCTAGTGACGGTTTCCCCAGAATGGGGTAGTAGCAGAAGTAAAAGTAGTAACAGTAGCAATTGGTGCAGTAGAACAAGTGAAAGTAGTAACAGTAGCAGTAGCACAAGGTGTTAAAATTCGTGAAAGCGATGCCATACTAATGAGATTTAAAGACCAAGTTTATTTGAAATCACCTTCATGGGCATTGAGAACTTGAAAAACGATAACGTAAACGTTGTACCAGTAGCGATAGCATAAAGGGCAGTAGCACAAGTAAAAGTACAAACAGTAGTGGTACCATAAGGGGCAGTAGAACAAGTAGAAGTCGTACCAGTAGCAGTAGTAGCTTGGGCAGTGGCAGAATAAAAAGACTTGTTGCTTAGGTAACAATAGTAGCAGAAGCAGTAGCATGAGTGGTAAATGCATAAGTAACAGAAGTAAAAGGATCAGTGGTAAAAAGAAGCAGTACGAACTGGAGCAGTAGCACAAGTAACCAAGGTACGTGGACTAACTACACGAAGTAATAGGAGGAGTAGCAGTAGTTTAAAGGAGGAGTGATATACGTTGTGGTAGCATGAGCAGTAGTACACCAGCATATTTAGCAGCAGCAAAAGTAGGAGTATTAAAATGAGGAAATGTACAAGTAGCTGTAATAACAGTTGCAGTAGCATGATCAGCAGTTGCAGGAGGATGCGCTGTAGTTGCAGTAGCATGCGCAGTAGTTGCATAAGTAGCAGTTGCAGGAGGATGAGCTGTAGTTGCAGTAGCATGCGCAGTAGTTGCATAAGTAGCAGTTGCAGTAGCATGCGCAGTAGTTGCATAAGTAGCAGTTGCAGTAGCATGCGTAGTAGTTGCACAAGTAGCAGTTGCAGGAGCATGCGTAGTAGTTGCATAAGTAGCAGTTGCAGGAGCATGTGCAATAGTTGCACAAGTAGTAGTTGCAGTAGCATGCGCAGTAGTTGCATAAGTAGCAATTGCAGGAGGATTTGCATTAATACCTGTTTGCTGATATGATATCACCGGAAGCGGTGTTAACGTCAGGTCACTCTTTCACTATTGCATGTTACGTTTGACGATATTGATATCTTCTTTCTATTTCAGCTTTAATCGACTAGACTTACCACCTTACCGAAGCTATGAACAGCTACTGGAGAAACTGACAATGGCTATAGAAGAAACAGAGGGCTTTGGTCAAGAATAGATGACAAAATCTGCTAAATATCTCTTTGCATTATAGTCTATTTTGGTATGTGGCAAAGACGAATGGCTTTAGCAGTGAGCAGGCTATGTTTAATGTTGCACTGTTACCACATTGAAAAGTCTGTAGGCAAGCAAGCTAGTTTTTTCTCATGAAGTAGTTATTTACGTGCTCTGGACTTCTGTACACTAAGGTGGATTCGATTCGTGATAACACATTCACGGTTGCATTTTTGAGGATTTGACTACCTGTGTTTGTTGCTGTGCAGGTACTATCTCACCCCACGCGCTAAGCTAAGGATGATATTGTATTCTGCTATGTCACATTTCGCAAAGTGCGGATTAGTCACCTAGCAACCTTGCCAGACCATACGATTTTGTTTATCTTGTTTGATAATATGGCGGTTTTTGACCTATGAAATCGTCATCTAGGAACTCGCGTTTCGAAGGCATTAATTGGTTACGCATTTTTTGGCAATTGTCAGTAGGAAATATACCGGCAGTTGTACTAGTCGTACATGCTTGAGATTTTGAATGTTCGAATGTTGGAATGCAGGATCAGACAATTTGGACACACAACATCCACTCATCTCTTACACCCCATGTTTATATTTTAGGGCGTGGTCTGCAGGTTTATTTGACTTATGTTTTAGTTATATGAGAGTTAGTAATGGTATAGAAGAGGATAAGGAACGAAGGAAGGACTATAATGTATCAACACTTTTTCTAAACAAAGAGCAACGACGTCGTAGATGTTACCGATATTAAATGAAAGAAAGCAAACTTTAAAGTCCAGTCGCTTGTTAAAAGAATTGGAAAATACAAAAATCGTTTTGTTTTTTGTACTCGAAGTACTGACAACGTCAACGACAACAAGTTCATCTTCCATTTTACAAGCACCGTCATCCAATGGCGCAGTAGAAGTTGGGTTTGATTTGCTTTCTATCATGACGTATTTGGTGTTATGTCCTGACTAACTCCGGTTAGTAGACTTGACAGAGCTGCTGTTTTAACTTCAGGATATTTTGACAGTAGATAGGAGTGGATCCCACCATGCATAGATGGCGAGAACTAGTGACTATTAAAAATAGCTTGTACCATTTGCTTAGGCGGATCTTCGATTCATATGGCTTCAATGAGAGAACTTTTCCTGGTCATTGTAGCTGCGTTAACTGATAAGCAATACCCGTCACAGTATTCTTCTTACGCTTGTGACAATGATAAATTAGGTTTTTACTCATTGCTTTTCTTTTCCATTGTTTTGTCGATCGCCAAGATTCTGGCTATTAGACGTATTTGTTTAGCGCCTTAGACCTCCCCCGTGTTTCGTAAACGTTTTCAGGTTCTAAATTAGACTGTCGTTTTCTGCACATGTGAACAATTATCCAGTTTGAGAAGTATTTTGTTGCTGATGTAAACTTCTCAACATAGTTGTAACTCCGACTCGCTCTACCTTTCTGCCTTCGAAGAGACGGAAGTTACCATCCAGTTGTATGTAGTTTCCTGTCCCAAGATAAGTAAACTTTTGGCTACTAGTCTCAATATTGAAAGTGGAAGTCAATTTACAAGAGGTTGGTTAACGCACTTTTTAATAGGTGTTCCGCAAGGAAAGATTTTTAGTATTCTGTTAGTAGGAGTACTTGATAGGAGGCGCAGAAAATAGGCGGGTTGAATTTCATGAACATGTCAATGTAGAGGTCAATCGTTTTATTGCTGATTGCCAGACAACTTAGTAGAATTATAAGAATATTGCGTGAGCAGTAACCGATACTGTTTCTCGGCAAGGGCAAAGCATGTCACGATTTCTTCCCGTCAGCTTTTTGCGTTGAAACCTGTAATCATTTTTGTGCATACTGGAACTGGTTTCTGGTTGATTTTTACGAGGAAACGTTGTGCTGTACTCAGTCTCAAGAGATTTGATTGTCATAAAATTGTGCTATAATGTACGTTTTCTAGATATGTGTGCAATTACCCTAAGTTTATATCTATGCCTCAGTTATTATGTTCTTTTTGCCTTGATTTAAATGCTCGCTGTTCAATGTTGTGCCCTGATGGAACATTCTAGACTACCGTACGTATTGTCTTAGCCAACGATATGAATGATAGCATACAGTGGCGTAACCCCCTGACAAAGTATTAGGGGTGGGGGGCTGCAACAACCAAGAGATCAAGTACATGTTATTTTTACTTCAAATTGCGAATCAGTTGCAAAATTTTCTGAAAGTATTAAGGGGTCTTAAACCCCCGGTGGTTTCGCCTCTGGAATGCGCTCACCGGCAGCTTTCAGTTGTGATTCGTTACTGAAGAGCATTTCTTCGTGAGTGCTTAACGTTTATTGCATGGTGGTGTTTATTGTGGAACCGTTCTTTCAAATGGGTAAGCTTTACAAATTCAGGGGCCATCGATCGATTTACTTTGTGCATCACATGTAATAGTTGCAGCAGTACTTGCTTTCCAGCTGCCCAGACGTAGTATTTGCCATTCATTAGCAAGGAGTAACCAGATGACGTCAAGAATAGTCTTCATGTTGCTTGGTTACGACGTTATTGTGGGTCAAACACAATTTCATAAATTTGCATATGAGTAATATAGCTCTTTGGTACGGAGTATCAAAGTGTTCCGTTAGGACATCAAGTGCAAGTAACAAATCGTTTCCTTGGGCAGAACAAGTGGAAGTACCACATGATATAGAGTTTTGTACGCTTCACTAACCAAAACAGTTTCCTATTTTTACTGAAAATATTTGTAGGCATACTAGAAAGTAAAATAATGCGATTTAAAGTAAACACTGAATTATTTGACTTTGCGGTAATTAGATATCAAAATGGACCATTTCAACGAACACCATCTAAAGTAGATAGTTCACATTCTCTGTGCTAGTCATATTGAGTCACAGAAAATTGGTTTGACACCCCAAGGTTAAATCTACACCAATATGCGAGTAGTAATTCATATCAGAATTAAGCAGTTGAGAGAGCCGTTAGTATAGATCAAAATGTAACTTTTGAAAATAAGAATATTTGTTAATGTTAGAGAATCCCTTGAATAACACCTCCAAGAGGTCCAGTAACAATTTGCGATAAGTTGTTTTAGAGTCAGGCAGTACATAAGTGACAAGAGTTACCGTAAAAGATGTTTATTCGAAAAGTAATTTTGACCACGCAGAAAACGTCGGTAATCCGTTGACCCTCTTACCGTTTACGACTGTGAGAAGAAATCAAAACATGACCAAACTGTCGTCTAGCAGCCAACTCTTTCGTAATTGGCTATTTAGGCACTGGTCGTTTTTAACCTTAACTGAGTATATGGCATTTTTAGTAGCAAGTCCTTTTTCTTTTACTGATAAACCGATTTCTTAACACAAACAAGGTAAAAAAATTTAATCAAATTCGTTCTGCTTTGTGAAATGCCTCTGAACACTTATGAACCGCTAGATAAGATCAGGCAACGATTTTACAGTCAATTTGAAATACATGGGGATACTGAAGCTGCTGGGCATTGTTATTACCCAAGCCGTAAAAATTGGTTGCTTATTTAAATAGGAAATTCTTCACGTAACAACTTCTAAATGCTTTTAAGTATTGAACAGAAATATCTGTACCCTACTTCAGGATGATTCTCAAAGGATATGTACCCTTGATTTCTTTCAAGCGATCCCAAGAATGAAATCAGTTGACCTTGTTTCACGTCGTTGTAAAAGTCATCTGCGTGTTTGTGCAAGGATACAAACACCGTGAACCACTGCGAAGTAGTAGTATTAAATAGGTTACACTAATTGAAAGTTTTGTGATGCAAGAAAAATCGTAAAGATGTTACTCGTAATCTTACGTTGGATAGGCAAATAGAATAAACTGATTTTAAGGCAGCGAATATCGGCTCAAATAACGTAGCTCTTTCAAATTCTCGTATTTTTGTACTCCCTTCTGTCAAACTAGGTACTTGGTGGAAATGCGTACTTGTAGAATATAGCCCAGTAACACTGTAATTCATTCTCTTGTATATCAGGGCAATTTTTATGACGTTGCTTGGAGTAGATTGTCGACATAGACTGCTTTAGCTGTGTGTGTTTCAGACATACCATCTGATGCCCAAGGTGACAAGTGAAAGAAATCGATCCTCTGTACCGATTTGCCTCTGATCTGCTTTGTGATTCTTGTAGTAAAAACCAAGCGTTGTAGGCAGCACTTCTAGTATCTAGTAAGTCATTTCAATCCCCATATCATTGGTCAATTTTGCGCGCTCTCTGCACAGGCCATACTCACAGCTCATTATTAGAGATCGACCTTGCGACTGATACAAGATGTTTATTTTCTCGGGATATTGTTGAGTCGTACATTTTTTTATTTGAGACGATTCTTCCGAGGCGCATCTGACGATCAATAACGATATGCTCGTGTGCCGCGGTGCGGTTGAGTAGAATCACGGTTTGAAATCATGCGAAGCTGAAGGGTTCTTTGACTGCATCTTAGAGGGTTTATCTGACTTTCCATCTTTAAGTCGTGACCTTTTAACGGATTTCGTGAACCGTCGAGCTGTTTCTAGCGTAAGCAAGTGTATCGAATCGTCGGAAGCCAACCAACAAGGCTCAGACGGGCTCCGCAGAGAGATAGAGCGCAGTGCCGTTGTACAGTGACTTGACTCCAATCGCCTGCTGTGGTAGCTAACCGCAAGTACGGGTAGGTGGGAAGGTCTCCCCACAATTTTCAATTCTGGTAGGCAGAATAATGAGTAGAGATGCAATGTTTGTTCAAATAGAAAATCTTTGTGTGAAAATGGAGGCGGCTTTGCAACCACGGTAATTTCGCCATTTCTAAAGCGTAAAACAGGAGAATGGCCATAATTCGTTCAAATTTTAACTGAAATAACCAACATTTTCACCATTCTTTTACCTCGAACTTTCCTGTTTCCATTGATACATGATATGTAAGTTATGATATTTAGAAACAAAACTTTAAGAGATCCGAAATTTTAAAGATTTTTGGTTACGTCGATTAAGAGCAGCGTGATGAGGTAAGGTAATAGGATTTTTTAATAAGTCGATAGGTCAAAATATAACCATAATTAGGTCGGACACATCTCTATAAAGGTTTAGCTGCTAGATGCTATTATCAACGTGAAATTACAGGAATTTTAAGTGACTACAATCCTACGCAAAATAAGGTAAATTGAGAGAGCTTTGTGCGTTAAAAGGAATTTTACAAAAATATCGTGGCTTTAATTCGAAGAGATGTTGCGAATAGAGTAATAATACCGAATACCCATTTTAATTATTTCCTAATCGTATTTCTTGTTCTTCATTAAGTACTGAATAGAAATATCAAAAAAATCTCGATGCCTTCAACAACGAGGTTAAGTCGTGCGTCTCGTTAAAAGAAGGTGATTGTCCTAAATTCTGAGCTCCGTGCTCGGGCCATGACCCAGAAAGCATCCAGTACTTAAAAGTAGTTACAATTTAGATAATTGCTTGAAAACCAGCGCGATTCTTGTACACTGTCAGTTGATAGTTTTGGCACGAGCAGAACAAGGTTGGTATGCTAGAGGAACTACCCTTTAACTTTTAGTTTAGTGTTTAGTGGTTTTACTGTTTATTTAGGACACTTTCGATTTCGACCTGCAACTTCGGACATTGAAATATGCAAGTTTTCCTAAACCCCGTTACAAAATATTGTTAAGTTTGAAAACGAGCATTTTGGGTACTTCCATGTCAGACCTCCCTGCTTCAAAGCGGAGAGGTCTAGAAAACAAATAATACCAGGACTGGGAACCCCTTTCATGTGGCAAGTATCTAGCGTGATTTGTTCCATTTTCACCAAAATTTAGTAAAAGTTTAACTTCTATTTTTCCAGGATTGTAGCTGTTATTAGGGGTCTCTTAATGAGATACTGCGTCAGACATGTGGAGCGGTCTATTGTTGTTCGCTTGGGTTATTGGAGAGCGTTCACTCTTTCAAGAATGCAGTCTTTCAAATAGAAATATGTTAACGCATTGGAAAACAATTTTGAGGAGTATGGACTTTCTCGTGTTATGAACGTTACAGATGCGTTTGTAAGTGAACACTGATCGCCATTTTGTCAATCTTTCACATGATAATCTTTTTATAACACCGAATCCTTCAGGCAGCTACAGTACGTTTTACGTTCTCTATTTGCATCAGGCAGTGTCGGCAACTTATACGAAAAAGCACAACTATTCTATTTATAGGTGTATAGTTAAGGTAGTAAAGTAACCTTTTTATCCCAAAAATACTAGTAAAGATATCAGCATGTTACATTTAGTTTATATAAGCTTGCACTCAATCTATCCATTTTAACATCTCAACAGAAGAACCTAATCGTCACCTTTGCCCTAACTCTGGAAGTTAGGGCTATTGTAAATATGCGTTCTTTAGGAAAAAGGTTTTCCGTTGGTGGTAGTAATCCTTATCATAATTCATGGATGTGTGTAAGTGTGTGTGATCCATAACTCCTCCTAAACGGCTTGGCCGATTTTGCTGAAACTTTTGCTTTTTTGTTACATATGGATAGGCGCTCTAGAAGTGCTAGATTTGGAATACTTTTGAAAAATTTTGGATTATGTTTCTTTTTTTCGATGAAATTGAAATAAAGGACCATTCTTTGATTTTTTTAAAGTGTGTGAAAATTGAATACGTAGAACCGGACAATTGTGACAATACAACTTATAAATGCTTCTAAAAATACAAAAGGAAGCATTAAAAATTCTTCTCGACGGGCAGTTGTGAGCGAAACGAACCAGAACGAGCGTAGGCCGCCGTAGGCGACCTTTGCGTGAGTGGTTTCTAAAGGAAAGATAAAAATATGGTAACACCTGGGATCAAACCTGGTAATCGAACTAACGCCAAAGGCCATGGATTACATTATTTAGTTCACAACCTTGGCGTTGTGATGTAATAGCCTAATTTTACCTTTCCTCCTGACTAACTGGTATTAGCCCCGTGTGGGCTTTCCATCCTGAATAAGTGGTTTTAGCTCAGTCAAGCTAATTACAGTCCTTATCCCACTTAAGTCTGTTATACCTGACATACTGATAAAGGTCTGCTTCTTGCAATAGCATAATCTTAAACTATTTCTTAAAATTTAGCTTATTTAAGCCCTCCTGTTACTGCTTATTCCCTCTTTACCCATGAAGACTGTAATAAGGCATTTTTTCCAACTCAAGATGATTTCATTAATCATTCTCTGACTATTCTGCTATTTTAATCAACAATCCCAAGCTACCTCGTTCCTGTCCACTATACTACAGTTTAAATTTATTGAAAATGAACTCCTTTTAGAAAATTTGTTGCCTCAAATTAATATCCAAAGTGCTTCTAATGATATAATGGCCCTTAATGATCTTTAGGCATCTAAATATTAAGTATTCTGAATTTAAATGAAACCAGCCAACATTTAACTAAAGTAAAAAAGGCTAAACCCTGTTATAAGAGAACTCACACCGTCTGATTAAGATTAAGTAATGGCATGGTAGGTGCCTTTTCAACGTTTTTATTTTATCTAAGCCAGGTGTCAAAAGTTAATTTGGTCTTTGGTAATAGTTTACAAGACTTCGAATTTATAAGAGTGCATTTATTTTGAAGAAAACGGGCATCCTAGATCAATTTGTTTGATGAAGAAAACGCAAGATGAGATAATCATCGATTTTGGTAATCGATTCACTTTGTACCGATTGACCTGGAGATCTAGATCATGAAAGAGTTGGAGGCTGTAGGCTTTTCAGATCTCTGTTCCACCGGACCATTTTCTTATTGATCGGTTAGAATGAGATAGACTTCAGTCGAAAAGAACGGATGAGAAATAGTAAGTGTTGAAAAGATGCAAGAGACTTTAAAATTATGTCACTACTGGGATTTAAGCCCGAAAATGCTTCAGTCATGAGATCAAATCTTAGCGGAGACATATTTTGTATTTCTCTAGACATGCTACAAGTTTTTAAACACAGAGACCATTGTCATTAGAACTCGACTGATTTGATTGTCAGAGGATTTGCATACACATCCACTGTAATTTCATGGAGTACTGAATTTAGACTAAATTGTATTACCTAAAACATGTAAAATGTGCAAGGGTGAAAATCCGTCATCAGCAATGTTTCAAAATTTGACTTCATTTACATCGGAAGGCCAGTCATCCCCCTCAAACAAGCCCCAAATATTTAGAGTTATTGATAGGGAATATAAGATTTTAACTGCCAAGCTTTCCCTTGTAGTATCTAACTCGGTGTCCCTAAGGTGGTTAAAGTGTTTTATCTTTTAGGTATTGTGCTGAGGGAGAACATATGTTGAAAATTGGGATAGACAGTGCGATAAGTCTTTGGATGTTTGTTGCGCCAACTCAAATATTCGCTACTTGTGCTCCAATGCCTAACACAAGCCATCACAATGTGCCTTAATTTAGCGACTGGATGATAGTGTAGGCTCTGTACCATTTACGGGGCCTCTATTTACTTCCTGTAGTTTAACCTATTCGCTGTTGTTTACTATGAATAAATAATAGTGAAGAACAAATACAGCACAAATTAACAGACAGCATGTGCTGGCCTCGATCTGGTTCGATAAATCCTGCTAGGAAGTCATGTGCCTCGAAATCGAAAACCAGTCTATCAAATCCAGTTTTGTACTTAGCCAACATCGAGATAATATAAAGGCATCTGATTTCTTATTTTCAGAGAGCACGCAAGACAGGAGAATCTCCATGTGCAATACTAGAATCTGCTTAGGTAGACGCAAATATATGCCCTGAATGCAGGTTTCAGTCTGAACTATTATCTCATGATAGTCGAAAGGCCCAGAAAGATATAAGTTTCTGGGTGTTGTCATGACCTAGATGCTATCTGAGTTTTGTCCGATTTTCAGGAGCTCATGCAAGGAGTTATCAGTGAGTAACTGTTATTAGAAGTTATGGACAAGTCTATACGGAAAACTGGTGGTCAGGTAGACGGTAAGTATGCTTTAGCCTATTGTATTGCCGTTTATTATTATGTAAGAGAGGCTGAGTAAGTGGGCATATTCAGAGAATGCATACCAGAGACTAATTAATCAGTCATCAATTAATAGTCTAAATTCTTTTATTTATGTACACGTTATTTAAACGTTGCAAAAATAGATGACCATGGCAAACAGAGGGCCTAGAAAATACTAGCATCACTATTTTGTTAGTGACTTAAAAGCTTCGCTGGTTGTACTTCATGGTGTAATCAACTGGAATAAACAAAATACACGTACCCCTAAATCTCGAAAGACTCCGACTTGTGTCATGACAAGAAATGATAGGTGGTTATGTCTTGCCATAGTCACCACTGAAATGTAGCTGGTCAATCAGTGAAAAGAAATCGTGCATTGAAGCCATCATTTATCATATTTTGATTTTTCGGACTAGTTCACCAACCAAAATGATTGTTTGGCGCAATTCCCGAGTAATATCAGTTTTGTGTATGGCAAATCAAGGGTAACATGGTCATGATACATACCTAAATAGGGTTGTTGCTTCAAGTGTGAAGCAGATGATCACATTGACCTCCCTTTGGTTTTTATTTATCAGATTGTCACTATTCCACCATTCACGTGTCATGTAGGTATGGCCACTAACCAGTAGGAAACTACTATATATTTACCTTTTAACTATATAGCGGTGTTTGATAGTATCTGTCAACTAAAAGTTTGTGTGACAGATTTGCATTATATTTAGAAAGATACCCACTATATGAAGATTTAATGTGAAATTATAGATTGATCCTGAACCACTTTAGAGTCTTGCTCACCAACACTGATGAAGGATTTTATCCAATCTTGTTTTTTGTTGGCTGTTTTTTTTAAAAAGAGAGTTTAGTAGGCACTGTGGATCCCCTTCCTGGGGTCAGGACTTGGTCATAGAATCTAGACATTGGTTACAACTTGTCATGATTTGTTTAGGATGTGGGTTCACACACTTTTCATTAATGATTATGATTTCTTCTTGTTTTGGACTGGTATTTTACACTGTTTATTGGCTTCCATATCCTTTAATGTTATATGTAGCAACTTATAATTTTGGATAGAAATTGGTTACCTCAGCAGATTTTGCGTATCCTAGGCAATAAAGGGAGATAACATTGCATTGTCATTTCTAAGTGATTTTGAAGGTGTATCTTCTTTTGTCTGTTGCCTATTCATCATTGTTGTTCCCTATGATATGGTGAGAAAAAAGCATATGGGTCCACAAGTAAAGGGTTCATAACTTTAAAGCTTTTACAACATCATTTCTAAAAATTCCTTTGTCAAGGACTGGAATTCCCTAGTGCTTTTGTAAAAATCTGTATCATGTGGCATTGTCATGAAATATTGGAAGACAATTACCATACAGGTGTATATTATGTACCAGCAACCTCCCTCTATCTTTTTGATTTTCCTTGATATATTCAGTTTACATATTGAAAAACTGGAGTTACTTCCTTTTTATAGCATTTTCCTTGGTCTATAAAGACACAACAGAATCAATCTTCTCCAAAGTAGAAGAAACTTGTTCATATGGGATTCCATGCATTTACCTTAATAAAATATCCTTCTGTCAAATGGCCAAAAAATCCCAACAAAACTGGTGGCTACACATTGGTGGACTTATTATTATAGAAATTATGGTGAGCTTGTCGAGAAATTATCTTGTAGAGATTCATCATTAAAGCACTACAAATAAAAGTGGTAGACAGGGCCAAGGAATTGGATTATGGATACCTTTAATATGAAGAAAAAATACTCATGTACATCACTGCCCAGTGGTGAAGCTTGTTTCCAAAGAATGATCATGCTCCAAGCTAATGACCCATGGTGGAATCAACAAGCATTCCCCTCCACCTTAAGGTGCTGCACCCATTAAGTAAGGCTGGTTCCAATTTGACTTACTTGACTTAGTTGCATACTCCATGGAGCCGCACCACATTCTTCCTGATGCAATCTAACCACTTCTCCCTGCCTTGACATATCCTTTCAGCTGTCAGTATTGGTAGCTTAGTATCCCATCTTAGTTCGTCAGACCAACGCTTTGGGGTACTTGCTTTTGGGCACCTACAAGTAAAGTCATCCTTATATGCAGCTTTTACATGGCTAGAGTTTGGCAAACAGATGGTGTGACCAAACCATTTCATTCATTTCTTGTAGATAATGTCTGTGATAGTCATCTCAATGCCAAGTAACTGCCACACTTTTTCATTTCTGGTACAATCGTATAGGATAACTCTAAGTATGTTCCTGAGACATTTCATTTCAAAAGCATTTACCCTTTTTTTCATCATCTGCAAAGATTGTCCAAGTCTCCCTGGCATGTATTGCTATTGGTATGATCAGAGCATAATAAAGTCAAGTCTTCAGTGGGATTGGAATGTTCTTATTGCTCCATATAGTATCT
>JAAAKL020008581.1:0-15804 GCA_010016065.2 Carybdea cf. marsupialis auct. non (Linnaeus, 1758)
ACATTTACAAAGAGAGAAAGAAGCTGGGCATTTTTTCATACTTGATTTTCTTCCTACCGTTACCCACGATTTCTTGAAAATATACATGGTCTATTTTTATACGAACTAGATAAATGCGGAAGGAACTAGCCCCGTGAGTCGGTTTCATCTACATATATTGTGAAAGCGTTCACTTTCTCAACAATAACTTAAAATACACAAAATTTTAAAAATTTAAGGGGTACCACCTTGATCTAGTGCGCCAGAATTAAAGGGGGTAAAATTTATCAGGAGCTAGAAAATTAAACAGCGGGAATCACGATTTTCCAAAGCGCACGAAAAGGAAGGTACTTCTACATATGACTAGTTCGAAAGATGTTAATCAGTCATGTGACTTTGTTCTTGATCAGGTTCTTAGCAAGAAATGGTCATTCATATCCGTACTTGCCATGAAACAAAGAATGCTATGAGCACTATACTCCATCTGTGTGAACTTATCTTATCATACTCTTTCTAAAAGTCATAAGGGTTACATATATCACAGTGCCAGGTAATTGCTTACATCATGTAATCAGCTCGGTTGCTATGGCTGCAACATCAAAAAATATCTTTGCAGTCCAATGTGAAGAGTAAGAAATACTTAAAGTTCACATCCTCCTTGTAATTTTTGTTGCTTTATTTGTCTCCCGATTCTACACCTAAAGCAGCAGTATGGGCGTTATATCACGCGATAGTAATTACAATATATTAAAGGGTTTGCGTTAAGCGCAAAGCACAGAATCATCTTCTGTCCACATGACAGTGTATACCTACCGACGCTCTCACCCTCATCATTAAGTCCGCAACCTCGTTATCTGAAAGGCCATCATTACTACGATTTGCCAATGCAAGACTCTGGTAAAGGAAAAGTGTTTACTTTGGGTCACAAACAAGACTCGTAAATAATTAAAATTGCTTACATACTTCATTCGCGGTGAGGTAATATTTGTGAAAAAGAAAGATTTCTCTACATATCGGCTTCCATCAAAGACAATCATTGGAAAATGACATCATTGAATCTGTCCAATTTGTTTCTTTGCGTTTTCGTAAATGAGATACTAACTAGTGCATTTGAGTATGTTGTGGCTACGTAAAAAAATGGAAAATCATGGTACATATCTGAGATACAACTTGAGACAGGGGAAATGTTAGAGGCGGATATGAGTTTGCGAATCGCCTCACGACTTCACGACTGGGGCATGATAACGTCCTCTATTTCTGCAGTTACTAAAACAGCTTTAAAGCAGATACCATTGGATTCCGTATGCTATCTTCCTTTTAAACAATAATATTTATATACAGTGTAGTTCTTAATATGTGTAAAAAATTGCACGTGACAAAAGTCGGTATGATAAAAAAAAGTAATGGTGTCCTTCAGTTAATGTGAATGCGAAAAGAAACGAGTGACGTGGTTAAATTTGACAGGGGTAGGCATTAATACACTACGAACGTTTCCTTACTTCTATTGCAGTAATTCATACAGGTTTAAAAGCGAGGGTTTACTGAAAGATTCCGGTTAGGGTTACTAATGGTGGTATTGTGCCCGATGTCAAGCACCTTACTGATGAACGTATGGATCTTTGATTTAAGGGTTTAAAGTGACGACCATCGATTTAACCCGTTTATCGATTACCCAAATTTTTGACCACATATACTGATTCCAGAAATTAAATTATACCTACATTGTTTATTCATTTACAAACTCCATTTTTATAAACAGGAGTGCTCCTTGTATAGATATTTATATAAAATCTCTGGTGTCTCTAAATTATAATTATACTTGAAATCATAAAAGGGGTCAGGCCCACCTCACAACTCCATGCCCTCATTACCGTCAAACCGCGTTACAAGCCCCGCATTACAACTGGGAAGTACTTTCAGTATCATAGTTTTTTGGCAAACGACTTTTTCCAACGAAAATGTCAATGTTGGTAACGTTCCATACAACGGGATGTGGATGCTACCTCTGTTTACGCTTAGCAACAGGCCAATGCAGCCTAGGGTCCTATCACAACAGAAAACAAAGCGACTTTAACTCCTAAGTGCCTTATGATACTTGATCTCCGACACATAAATCAATTTAAGTTCCAACTTTCCAGCAAAAAATTTATAGGTATCTGGCACTACTCATCTTCTACTTCTACTCTTTCAGTAAGGCATCAACGATATATGTTTTTTCAGACACGTTGTTTGCAAATGTAGGCATTGCGATGAATAGAGGCTTCTCGACATGTTTCGAACAAAAAAGTTTTATGAATATGTTAATTTTTTACAGAACTAAAACAAAACTTACTACATCTAGAAGAAAAAGAAGAAGAGGAAGAAGAAGAAGACGACGAAAAAGAAGGCGGTCGACCAAATATGATGACAAGATACATGCTCCTTTATCATTGGCTACTACAATATCCTTGACAGGGGTGGGCGCAACTCTTACATAATCTATTATTCTCGGGAAAAAGGGTTTGCAAAATTTTTCGCCCGACACTGGTCACAGCAATCGTCTGCAGTGAAGGTAGAAAGCTTTCGCGAAGAACTCATAGGACAGGAGGGGTCAACAACGTGTTGCAACTCCTGGAACCCCCCCCCCCCCAAATATTTCCGAAAGTGTTCCTCCTTCACATTGCACTCAATGGGGGCGTCTGCATCCACAGGTAGATGATTGGGAGCTAATGTTGCGACTAGAGAATGCATGTTTTTATCGGTTGACAATATGTCAGTTCGTAGAGCAACACGCCGCGATTGCGTGGGGTTTCGGGTTAGGTTAGGGTTCAAGTTGCGGTTTCACTTTTTCCTCTTAACTCTCAACACTTGATAGTTTAAACTCTAACTTCTCGTAAAATAAGAAAAAGTTTTATCTCAGACAGATTTCTTGCACCACCAACAAAGGTATTAATTGTGTTTTGAGATTACAGTAAAGGTTACTTTTCTTACAAGCTGTGGCAGACTACCAAGAATTGATAAAAACAGGGCTTGGTCATTCACACGAAATGAAGGTCAAGGTAGCCCGATTCATCGACGAAAATAAAGGAAACGAAAACGAGTAGAATATTGTATCTCTGAACAGTATTGACTTTTGCTGCTAAACCGCGTCACCGCTTTTTATCATAGCACAAAATAATACTTTTAAGAGATCTACATCTGTGAGATTATCTTCATCGCCACTGAAGCACATCTCACGAGTTCAAACTTTGGCAGTGTTTGACTTGGCACTGAAATACCACTTGCACGTCTGACACGAAAGAAACTTCCTTATACTTCTCATATATTTCGAAAATGTAAATAACTAAGCAATTTAGCAACACCACTTTACAATAGAGCGGTAAAACCGGGTACACAATACTTACAGTCATCGATACGTAACGTTCCAGTTTCTCTTGAAGTAGGAAAATTTCTCTATAACGGGGCAAAGGCATAATTCCAAAATCAGAGAAAACATTTACAAGTACTTTTCCAAACAAGTTCTCTATAGTAGAATAATATGAATAATCTACCCCAGAGGGAGTAAGATTCGTGCATTGCTGGTACCACGATTGACTTAATAATAGAAAGAACCCTAGGCATGAGCATATGCGACTGACAAGCTTTGTGAATAAAATTTTAGTGTAAGCTATTGTTACTTTACCGCTTATTAGAGCTACATCCCTCTCTGTCACTTTTGTTTTCATCTCAGAATAACCTTAGAGTTCCCATGAAAAGCCACTGTTGCGTTGATCCGAAACAAAACCAAGCTTACCCTAACTCGTTTACTATTATTCTGATGAAGTAGAGCAACTCTACGACGACCGTACAAATAATCCCTTCTGAGTTAATGTGCCTTGGTTGAATGCTTATGGAGAATGACGTTTTGAACATCCATTTCTAATCTTTGGAAAGGTTATTTTGACTATAGAGAAAAGCAGTCAAAGCAACTAATTAGGTTCCACGGGGAGAGGGGTTTTCAAATATTCTTCTTTTGTGAGCTTTATGACAGAACAAAAGAGCAAAGCCCTAAGTGCAGATTTTGAAGGTAGGGGCGGGACAATAATTACCCTGACATAGAGCTAGGGACTCTCATATTTAAATCCTTTCTTCCTGTAAACGTGTGCGTATTTTATAAAGTCTCATTAACAGTAAAGTACAGAATTAGTCGCAAAACCTACTTCCAGCTTGCCCACTACCAAAGTATTAAAATAAACTTATTAGCTCCACATATTTTCTCAGCGTTAGATGAACTGCTTGCAATTAACACGCTGAAAACCAAACAAGCTTCTTAACTCCACCTTTGCCAAACGATGCTTACCTCTCAGGATGACAAAAGCTCCATAAAATGAAAGGAGAACTATCGATGCCGATACGGAACCGTTGATTGTGTCAATCTGAATTGCAAGTATGAACTTATGCAGATTAGGTGTTCCTTTTCTTAATATAACTCGTTATTTGTGTCACTGGCAGCAACTTCGTCACATTCACCCGCACCCTCTCCCGACGCAAACACCAAAATAGGGCCCATCTAACGTAACAACGACGGCCCAAGTTGAATGGGTAGAGAAATGGAAAAGCCACAAAATCTCTGGCCTAATTCATATAACACATAGTGCAAATATCAGAAAATGTACGGGGCTCGAAACGGTGTAAAATCATTGCAAGGGCCGTGCCTTAGTTTGTAAGGCCCGATATTCAAATACTGTGTCACCCTTAGTAAGCTTCAACAAGGCGTGAAGCAAGCACAAAGTCAGCCCAAATTTGTTGGGCTAGGTGGCAGCGATGATGCTTGTATTCATCCAGGATTGTTGAACTGGGAGGGTATTTGGGTACTTATCGGGAGTAAACTGGGGGCAGTGTACAGATTTGGAGGGTAATCCTCCCACTCACCCGTGGTTTCGTGCTTTAGGTGAAGGTTGTAATCATGTTAGACACTTAATTTCGATCATTAATCTCATCGAACTGTTGATGCATCTACTTTATCGATACTCGAACAACATCCTATTGTATTTATTCAAGATTAAATACAGGTAAGGGTACTTCCTATACGTTGTCTTTCACTCTAGCTGCAACTGCGATTGTCTCTTGTGCCTCGGCAATTAAGTCAGACATATGGGGAAATCCTATCTTTATCCGAACAACATAACACTGAATACATCAAAATTCAAAATTCTTCCTACCTGCTGCTGTCATCAAGTTTCTGTCTAAGTTCCTGGATTTCTTTCGTGGCATCAAGTTGCGTGCTTTGCAGTACTACCTCCTTTTCTTTAATGATCCTCTCTAGTTCCTGGAGTCGTTCTTTTTCCATTTCCTCCCTCTCCTCACGTTCTCGCTGTAACTCAACCTTTTCCTGGTAAATGAAAACAGGTATAAATTTAGATACTTATCATGTGATTCTGTATGGCAATAAAAGGTTGCTGTACGTTGAATATATTTGTCTACTAAACAATGCGATACCTAGCCACACTATATTATACAACACAATACTATACTATACTATATTATACTATACAATACTATACAATACTATCCCATACTATACTATATTTTATACTATGCTATGCTATGCTACACTATACTATACAATACTATATATTACACTATGCTATGCTATGCTATGCTATACTATAATCTAATCTACTATATGTTATACTATGCTATGCTATGCTACGCATTGCTCTACTATACTCTACTATATATTATACTATGCTATGCTATGCAATACTATACTATACTATACTACACTATACTATACTACATTATACTATACTATACTATACTATACTATACTATACTACACTATACTATACTATCCATTAGAATGAAACAATTTGCAGTCAGTTCGTACTCAACCTCAATGTTATATCCGATTTACTACTCAGTATCACATTCAATCAAGTAAATTATAGAGTACACTATTTTGAAAACAATTTTGCGTACGGCTGCTTCATGAAAAGTTACGTACAGCCCTTTTCTCGAGCACTAGCCTACCAAAATACCCCCTTGACGTTTACTATAGTCAAGAGAGTTATTTGAAGCACAGTATTCTCCTCATTATGTTCAACATCCGTAACAAAAGTTTCCAATTCTACCCACGGCATAGACCTAATTGTATTTTAATTGAAACCAATGTTTCACGTAGTTCCCATAAATGCGCTACCTATAAAATGTGCTGGAATTTCCTACCTAAAATTTACGCAGTCTTTGTTGCGGTGAGGGCTGCATTGAGGTCCGGATATATTTTAAGTCCTGGCGCGTTTATAAACATCAAAGGGCTGAAATTCCACCTCGAATTATCATGGGCTTTATGAAAGTCAAATGCTACGAAAACTCAGCAGATAATTATCATCGTTAAAGAGAAATTGCTGTACGTCTAACATTCGTCAACGGTTAAATTAACCGGAATCTTTTTTCTGGTTGGAACCTCCGAGATGAGAGAAAGTAGGGCCACAATAGGCAGACCAAACGGGAGGTGCTGGCTGTTTCCAAAATGCTACGGAACCCATATCCTGCATTAAAACATGACCTTTCTATATACGCCAGTGTATATTACTGGGCCACAAACCGCAGTGAATAGAAACGCACATAAATATTAAATTTGGGGCTGTATTTTGGGGCAAACACATCTTGTTTCTGCGTGGAATATCGGTGCCTAGTACTGTCTTTATACTATCACGCATGGTAAACGGTCGGTTATTTACAAATCTGGTACGCTGGATGCCCGGGTAGCAAGACGTTTTGTGTAGTCAAAAGGACAAAGCAAATAAAAACGTATTTCTGCGAGGATTTCTACTTTTTGAAGGATTATTTAATATGGATATAAAAACTTGACAATCAGGGATTAATTATCGTTGGCTAATTTTGTTTTTACATCCCTTCCACAAATTGACAGGAGAGTTGTAATGAAGACTATGGACGTGCCCTCCATTGTTGCAGTGCCCCTTTTATCATCGTCACGATCCTCAGAAAACTCAAAACTACGATTTGGTCTCTAAAGCCATCCATTGTGAAGATGATAAGAATTGATGTTGTATACAAAAGAGCCTGTCCCAGCTGTACCACATGCTATGGAAGCAAAGCCAGTCGACATCTGTAAGCCTATTTCACAGAAAACTGTAAATAACCCTGGACCACTAAAGAACCACTTCAGACCGTGTAGTACTAGGGCAGAGAAATTTAAACAAGATTCTGGGGAGAAGGATATTTGATGATACTAGAGGCAATATGTAAACCAGAATCGGAGCTAGGAATAAATACGGAGCTAGGATGAATATAGGATCAGGACGCTTAAGTGTTCATTTACATGTAGATCTTGTTACACACCTGTCATCCTTCACCTGTTATACACGTTCATCTTATCACTAATTTTGCAATATAACTAAATTGTGGTATTACTTATGCTTTTGCAGATTATAAAGTCTGATGAAGTCTGAAAATCCCAAATAATCCACGAAAATGAATTTTGTTTGCTTCTAGTTAGTATCAAGGTATCCTCGACTGCACTTTAACTAAAGTGATGTACGAGAACGAGATGCCTTCAAATCATGCATTAGGACGTTTTAAACCAGTTTAAAAGATTGCATGATAACTGAGCTAAACTAAATTGTCGATAAATAAATGAGACTACTTGTTTGCTTTGCAAACACGAGAATGCAGGTTCATTCGCATAAACGTCTTTGCTTTTACTTACCCGCATGATTTCTGTTTCAAGCTCCTTTTTCTCGTTTTCTAGTCTTTCCTTTTCTAGGATGAGTTGCGCCATTTTTTCTTCTTCCTTTGATTTCAAACTCTCCATTTCCGTTGTAAACTTGGCCTCGACCTCCTGGATTTTGGTCTCCATTTCATCGGTCAGGCTGTCAGAGATTCGGGAAGAATTCATGACAAGTTCGTGCTTTTGTCTGGGAAGGATACAGAGTCAAGTTCAAGAGTGACAAAGAAATATTAGACGCTGTTAGCCCTAGTTCGATTGTAGGATGTATCCATGACCACTGTGCATAAGGAGAGCAATTTATGTGCTGTTAACTGTATTGGGAAGTGGCTTAATCACTCCTCTTCTTTACGTACGACAAGAACCTTTTTCTACCTGTATCATTATGGTAACCTCTTGTTATGATTCCTACGTTGATTATCATCAACAAAGAAGATTTGTTTATAAACCCACATAATGGCAGCTTACAACCTTTTTGTTCCCGTTATTATTATTTCCATCCCTATTTTCTAGCTAAACCATTTCAACACTTCTATTATATACATAAAAATGGGGCATCCTCACCCTTTGAACACTACCTACCACCGACAACTATTCTTTTTTGGGGGGAGGGGGGTTGAATAGGTAGTCACCTTTATACTCCGATCCAGTGTAACTGTTGAATCTTTGCAGGCTTAGATGTTCCATGCAATTTCTATTCTGCCAGCTATTACATGAGGACAAGATAAGCATCAAAGCAGATAAACAACATATCTTACCGTTTCCTTTCTTTTTCAAGTATTTCTCCTACACTTAGGAAATCAGATCCGCTATGGCTTGTCACTTCGTCTCTACTTATATTCCCTGCGATATTCAATTCCTCCTCAATGTCAGCCAACTTTTCCCGTAGATTCTCCAACTCTGTAAGTTCCATTTTACGTTCTCGGTCAAATTTCTCCTTTAGTTCGCATAGTGCTACCTCGGTAATGCCACGCGACCTAACTAAATCTTCTAGGACGACCTGAGCTTGCTCCCGCTCCTTCACGATGGGTTTTAGGGTCAGCTCTTTCTCAGATTGTGCTTGCTGGACCTCTTCCTTGAATCGTTCATTTATCTCCTCTAAACGTTGCTTACAATGAAGAATTGAAGAAAAATCTAGCTCCTTATTTTTTGCCACCATTTCCCGCTCAAACAAATATGCAACATAAAGTAATTCTGCATCGAGCTTCGCAGTAAGTATTTCATCAGTCTGTCTGAGTTCTAGTAATCGTTCATCGTCCTTCTGAAGATCTCTCTTGCATTGTAAAACATCTTTTTCAGCCTCGTCTATGTCTTCCTGGAGCAACAAAATCGCTTCTCGAGATTGCTGTTCTAACTCAGTAATCTTCTCCTCCTCTGCCTTAACATGCTCGTCGCATTCTTGCTTAATTCGATTTAAGTCTCGGATGGACCGATGCACATCAACTTCGATTTTCTTCTTTTTGTCAGTCAATCGATCCTCTGCAGTCTTCAGATCCCTCAACTGTGCGTCCAACTCGATTTTTGCCTTAGAAACTTGCTTTTCTAAACTTTCTTTGTCCTGCGTTCTGTCGTCAAAATATGACGTCGTTAGCTCTAACATTTCTTGCTTCTTTTCCTCAACATTATGCTTACTAACATCAACCGCATCTTGATCGACCTTAACAGAATCCTGATACTCACGCAACTTCTCATTAAAATCGCGTTGAGCAGCCTCTCGCCGCTCAAAGATGATCTTCCGCCGCTCCTCCGCTTTCAGTTTCTCGTTATTGAGTGCTTCATTCAGAGCCTTTGTTGTCTCTGTCTGCTGAGTCTGCGCATCCCACAGTTTCGAATTGGCAGCCTCGAGTAACTGGCGGTGATCCTCTCTCTGAGTTTTCAAAGCAGCGTATTTATTCGACTTTTTTGAATTATTCTCCTCCCGTTCAAGACAAACGAGGTCGAAACGATTGCGAAAATCTTGCTGATACTCCCTCAGGGCTACAACTTTGTCTCGCGTAGCCTCTTCTAAAATAGTCGTGGCCTGTTCGATTTCTTTCTTCAGGTCTTCTTTTTCCTTTTCCACCTGTTTTCGCTTCGTGGAACTCAAGGGTAGCAGGTCTACTTGGTTAACTTTTTGTTGATATTGTAAATTTAGAGAATGTAAGAACTTCTCCTGGCTATTAATTTTATCGCTTTTCGATTTCCAAATTGATAGCATTTCCTCCTTAACCCTTTCATCTTTTCCAGGATTGTCGGATTTATTTCGCTCATTTTCTACCAAGGTTCTCAAAACTTCATTAAGCGCCTTTGTCTCCTCATTTCGTTTCTCTAGAAATCGTTCCGTTAACGTGTTAATACTTTGCTCTGCTTTCTCCTTCCGGTTTTCACAGTCTCGTTCGACAGCTTCAAGTGTATTATGTTGTTCGCGAATCCTTCCTTCTTTGGATACGATCTCCTGCGATAACGCTTCTTCACGTTGTCGTCGCCGCTCCTCTGCTTCTCTGTGTCTTTGCTCAAGTTCGCTTAACTGTTGGCTGGAAAAAGAGATCATGTGCTAGTATACACGATCATTAATCGAGTGCAAAAAGCCCTTCTCGAAGGAGTGGGAGTGGAGAGGTCTTACTTGAAGTCCATTTTAATACCGTCTAGGGGAAAGGTTAAACTGGGGTACTTTTGCAATCTAAAAAGCTGTAGGCGACTGCCAGAAGAAGGCATGGACGCCAAAGAGCAACTACAAAGTAAAGTGTGCATATATTAAGTATATCAACAAATCAAGAGGCGCTGAAAACTCCTCACGTTGATTACTCGATATTTTTTAAGATTTGCAAAAGTAGAGGAAAATCATGATAGTCTGGTACCTTAAACCTAAAACTTATCACTGAAGATGATGGTACGGCTACGATGCTATTTCTTTCAGTGTCAGAACTATGCCAGTCAATCGATGAAACGCGATGCAGGAATCAATGGACTCACTGAACACGACATCCTGCATCTACCCACTTACTCCAGTAGACGACGAATGCAAATATTTCCTAGTAGTTTTTTATTCTTACTTGTACCTACTTCAAAAGCTAGGGTCATGTAGATGCTTTACAATGAAACAATTAACAGTTTCAATAACTCATATTAGGAGGTAATTTGTTCACAAATAGGCAATGAAACCGTTTTTACACACACCAAATCCATGAGAATTCTTCGAATTATCAATATGTGAAATTCGGTAGTGTCGATGTTGGCAACACTCTAAGGCCATTATATTTTTACACTTCTCTGGGAAATAGTAGTAAACAATTATTATAAGCATGCTTCCGCGATGAGAGTATTGCTTGCATTGCTCATGGGGCATACGACACATCTGCAGATGGCATGTAAATTGCTCTTATTAGCGCCATTCATCATCAGTTGCGACACTTCGAGGGCACACGTAGGTCGTCTCACATGGCCTTATTTCACGTAATCAAATGCCACACTTCGAAGGCACGGCCTTCACTAAGTAGATTTAAGATGTGTACGAATTAAATAATTGCGATTCCATCTGTACGTCTAATCACGTCGACAGATTTCTCAGGATATTCCTCATTCGGAACTGGGTAAATGAATGGTGACCCTAGCTAGCTAGCCTACTAAGTACAACCATTTTTGTAAGAACAATCTTGCTATTTTGAAAGATCGTTAATGACCTTTCCGTGCGAAGATCTTAAGCATCCGACGGTGTGTACCACACTTGTATAATAGATAAAAATGATGGCCTGTTAAATGTAGATACACCTTGCATAACTGCCAACTTCCCAGGCACGCAAAGAACGGTGAAAAATATATTGCTACTTACCGGATTTCATCTGCTGTGGGTTCTTCGTAAAATCGAGACCTTTTCTTTCTCTCCAGCTCTCGCCTGTACAAGAAAACCCAAACAAAATATGAAATACATGCAACACTTACTGTATATCTTACCGTGTTCTGCACCGTATTCATCTACTTCGTTACTGTACATATATCGAGAATAAGGCTACGAGAGGTTCTTGACTTCAGTTCAAAAAAGCATTACGAGCACGTGAACCCATATTAAATGATAGGATTGCAGATTTCATACACTGAGATCTCTTCACTATAAGTAATTCTTTTCAATTAATGCCTCATAAAAAAGGTCCCGTGTCCATCTGCTTACACATTTTACATATATAGCACACTGCGTATCTTTCAGTGTATTCTAACCGTCCATCAATTCACCTTCCAAATTAAATACAGTGTAACAAGCACGAGTTGCAACGTTGCAAATTAAGACTTGCTATCCGGCTGATTCGTACAGTGGAACAGCATATGTCACCTCCCTGTCCCTATGCAGTCATGAAATTAGATAGAGCTTACGGTTATATTTGGGCCCGATTAAATGTAATTGACTTAACATCCTTTGGCAAAGCTTCTGATTAAAGGCACCAGTACGAATACCACCGGAGTCATCAGTACGCATGTTTAAAAGTGTTGATGAGACAGCTATAGTAGCACCATGTTTCATCAAGTCGAAATTGCGATCTAGGAAGATGGTCAAATACAGTGAGGGCAACAAAAGCTGAATGCAAATACTGTTATCTTATCGTCCCACTTTTATGGTTGCTAAGAAACTAAAAGGTGGTTTTCTCTATTGTCTGGGTCACCTAACATAATATTTATACAACACACCTTAACATGAAAGTAATCAAAGGCCAAGTGGCTTACAAACATTTTAGCTACAAACGTAACTCCTAACAATTTTGTGCAGGTTTTGAGTTAGCTACGATAACACAGCGTATCCCTGTGAATTGTAAGGCGCAAAAAAGTTCGATTACTTGATCCAAGGGAGGGGGTTATGGTCTAGCCTTACAACTACGTACATCAGTGTTACAAACTGTTCTCGTGTATTACAACTGCGAGGAGAAAGAAAGGTGGAAGGGGGGAGGTTCTAGAGAAAAGGCACCGAATAATGTCCAATACCTGGTGGGTACGCTCTCTTCTAAGTCATCTACTTGAATAAGAAATTTGTCTAATGTCCAACATAAACGTCAATACAAAATTCAAGAAAAATCAAGAAACCATGAGCCCAAACTGTCCCAAATCGACAAAGAAACTATTAGTTACCACTAACTACTCTTCTCAAAGTTCAAACAGGCTTACGAAAAAAGTATTACGTCTAATGGTTAACACACGTTATCGATGTTCTAGAAAATGCAACAGGTACAACATAAATGCAAAATGCAATAAGAATTAGAAAAGGAAAAACTGGAAAGACAAGTCACGATCTTTGCGGGACAGAAAAGTTAGTTTGCGCACATCGCTGGGACTATTGGAATATAGAACAAAAGTTATGTTGGACTCTAGTCAAAATTCCTTTAAACACCACTTAGGACTCCTGCAAGATACCGTAGGCAGAGTTTATCAAGATGTTACTGTAACAATAACAAATTTATCCATCGTCTTGTATAATATACGATAAATCGTCATAAATACATGGGGCACTGTACATCCTCGCTAACATCAAAGTAAAACAGTAGAGCTTTAATTGAATATACCATGCCATAGCAGGACACATGCACTCTATTGCAACCAAAACCCATCAGTGCCACCGCAAACTTCATCGAGTCTCCGTCCCGACGTAAGCGAACGCGAGTTCACTAAATTAAAACCCCAACAACTAGCAAGGGCAATGATAAAGAACACACAAAGTAGTCTAATCAGGATAAAGGACTTGTAAAAGAACAGAGATACACTGATCTTGCATATACAATTCTTACTTCAAATGAAGTGACCGCATTTGGATCGCATTACAAGTCTTAGGGTATCTACTGCGACCGACCTCGTTCATTCGTTCATTCATGTTGCTGAATGTGACCTAAGTGATACCGGTTTACTTACAAATATGACACTCAATGAGCTATATCCCTCATAATTGTACTTTTCCTTCACGAACCGGCAACGTTGGCCCAGGCAGTAAACAGGGCCTGTTATTGGCTTGAAAGAAATTAAGTAACGAGAAATTGAACTGATGAAGCAACTTTCACAGCGTTAATCCACTTGTACCGAAAAGCAAGGTCTATCTTCTGTGCGAGTACAAAGTACAACAATGCCATGCATCAAACCAAGACGTGCAAATCATCCAGACCGGTCCAGTAATCATGCTCTACACAGAACGCGGCTATCTCAAATGTTATCATGACTAGTCTTAAGCCTTGCAAACGACTTGAGATTTCACAAACTCTAGATCTGATTATTTCGTCTCCATAGAAGCGTTTGGGTGAACAGGTGTTTAGTACCAATGAACTGTCACAGAGCTTGAAACTTAACAGTGATTGTGTTCGTTTGAGTAACAGAGGGCAGGCCATGCATTATGACTTCTTTTTGTCTAAAACATGATTCAATCGACTGAGGTAACCCCGGCGTTGCCAGAATTCAACTTGTCTTCGTCTTAAATAACATTGTTTACAGTCTGACCACAATGAATGCTTGCTTGACCGAAAAATCAAAATGAATATCATCATCCTTGTTAAACATAACAACTAAGTAAGAAGTCATTAAAAAATAATGTTTTTTCCATCCATTTCGATTCATTAGTATTTTAATTCTTAAGCAAGTTATCATGTTCTTCAGCTCTGATACGTATAACCTGCTTACAAATTGAGGTTCGTTGCTATAACAACAGAAAGCCTCTTTGCAGAGCACAAAATCATCATGGTCTGGTGATACTTTTCCACAAACAGTTCTCTTGTGGCTTTCATCTTCTACAAATAATTTTTAATTCAAAAGAGGAAAAGTAGTAGACTGGTAGAAGAATCTGAGGGGGATACACAGAAAATACACCGGCAGGGCTCACCGAGAAAAAAATAGGGGAAGTCATCACACTTATGTAAAGGAGTCGAGGTATGGGTGACGCATATCGCAAGGGACTGATAGCAAACTAAGAAACTACAAGAGGATTGAATCTACTGCAAGTCACTGTCTGGCCTTGTAACGAATTTTTTTTATCTATGATTTTAGCCGTGACTTTTGTCAGTGTTAGGAATACGGATATCAACATCAGTGTGGACATAAAAAATGGATTTACCTTACAAGCAATATCAATATCACGCGCGCCATTCTATAAGATGTGACTTGATCTAAGTGAACGGCGAAAGGGTAAAGAGGTGGAAATTTGCCCTCTACGCAGTCCCAAATCTCACCTAGCCACCAAGACGTTTCTTTCCCAGTTCCAAAAGTCGTAATCGCTTGTCTCCGCGTGCGAGCTTTCACAAAGCAAAATGTGCATGAATTATGATAAAGAGAATTAACGTTTGTTTGTCAAGTGATAGACTTTCGATTAATAAGCTAATAAGCTCTTTTATATTCATGTTTTGGCTTCGTCGTACGATTAAAATGGCAAGGTGGAACTGACTCCGCAATAAACGTAATTCTACACCGCCAAATAAAAACGTGTCATTAGCGAAAACGTGTTCCTAGCGATTTCACCATTTTATGCGAAGAGGCGCTCCAAAGAGATTATCTGGATGCCCAAAACTGGGAGTTTATTAACATGGTTAACTGCTTTGAAGTTTAGTTATTATAAAATCGGTAAGATAATCCTTAGTTACTAATTCATGTGTATGTTTATGTTTGTTATGTCTTACGTGCCACGTGACCTATTCAGGGAAGGGCAGATATTTGCGTCGCCAATGTGTTCAAAGCTTACTGAATGTTGCCAAATATCACCGAGGAGAGAGAGGATTTGAAATATTCTTTATCTATTGCATTTTACAGTATAATGGTTAAAGCCCCGAAATGACGAGGTAATTAAATTCGCGACGGGCATTTATCTATTGGCTCGTGGTAATTATATGTTCGTTTTCTGGATCCCGAAATCTCCCTATACACCGACCCTTCAATTTAACAACTCCTTTCAAAGGACTATCTGTCTATTTTGAAGAGAGGATTGGAACTGGAGCTACGTGAATTCCGATGATAATATGCTAAATTTTTCTGATCACGACATGTGTCCCGTTGGCGACATTTGGCGACATTTTCTCTGACACCGGAAGGGAATGGGGGGGGGGGGGGGGGGGGGGGGGGGGGCCCAAAGCCGGCCCCGATAAACAATTTCGAACAAAATCATAATAAGTATTACCTATTTTGCTATA
>JAAAKL020008582.1:0-15803 GCA_010016065.2 Carybdea cf. marsupialis auct. non (Linnaeus, 1758)
TACTACTACTACTACTACTACTACTACTACTACTACTACTACTACTACTACTACTACTACTACTACTACTATTACTAGTACTACTACTACTACTACTACTACTACTACTACTACTACTACTACTACTACTTCTTCCAATACCAATAGCACTATTTCTGCGGCAAGTATCACCACATACTACGAGCGATATCAGGTACTGATCCAGAAATACCTCAACTGAAACAAGGTGAGTGTAGCCTGTCAAAATCGTCGAGGAGTAAACCAATCCAACGAAATCAACTTCTCCTGCTTGTTGCAAATAGTGAAGTTGAATAAATCAGAGTTTATTCTGACTTTAACTTTTTGTGATGTGTGATATTGTTCGCGACTCGAGACGTTTCCTTCTATTCCTCCTTTGCTTTGGCACTGTTAATGACACAATTAAATCATTAGGATCACGTTGCTACTGTCTCTGAACTTAAAATAATTATTCAGACGAAAATGAAGCTTTACCCTTATACATTTAATCGCGCCACTAACTTTCAATGATATGTATTTAAATGTAATAATCGTCATGAAGATAAAAAATCTTACTTTTATTAATACTTTTATTGTCAAATGTCATCGAAAGCTGATATGGCGACGAAATACGAGTGAACTTTATTATCCCCGGTCATCATAAACCAGTTGGTAAAGCAGCATGTCGTGATTGTGTGGGCCATGGATTCGAATCCAGGTGGTTATATCTTCACTTTTCCTTAGTATTCCTTCAAAGACATATCAAATAGTAAAAATTTTAAATAAGTGCAATCAATCAAAATGATACCAAACGTACATCATTTTATTTCGTTTACCTCTGTGTGCCTACTATGACTTAAACCTCTCTGAAATTAATTGTGCAAGATTGACATTCTTCAACCATAAAATATACGTTTTTAAGGCGTGCAAGAAAAGAATTTAATTTTTAAAGTCAATCGAGTGTGACAACAGAGAGTGTCAAAACCTTATGGAAGAAGCAAGTTAAAACCTTGTTATATATTTGTATACGATTGCTTTCTTATCAAATTATAAGAAACTTAAAAGATAAACAAAAAGAAAGGCAAAAGGCAAAGCATGAAAACCAGAATGTTGAAACAGTAAATAGGCTTCAATTAATTCTTAATCGGTCAGTGTCCCAAGTGCATTAAAAAATGTATTCCATATTATGGTTAATCAAAATTGTCTTCTCTGTTTGCGACTTAAGAACATAAGTAATGCCTTCTATTTCCTCGATGGCTTCAGTTGTCAATCTACTTCTGATAACGTGATAAATACACACAAAAGCAATAAAGAATAATACACCAAAAAGGCAACAATATTTCGGACAACGTATCGTCTATAACTGAGTTCTTTAGGTCAATTCGAAGTATATCATTCCACGGATTTCTTCTCTCACCAATCTTGTTAAACAAATACGTGGATAAATGTCCTCACATAACCTCTACATAGTGTGTCTTTTGCCAATGACTGTGTAATAAGATAGGAAGAAGTGACACAATGCAAACCGTAAAACACTTGCTATATACTTTGAAGTATGGCACCTCAAACTGAGAGAATTAAAGACTGTGTGTCTTATCTCCCAACAAGCCAAATTCCTGAACTACAAGATACTGGGCTGCAATCGTGACGGTAGGTAACTTTACTTGAAGCCCAATTCAGTATGTCCCGACGTTACAAAGGATAGGAGCCTGATCTTCGGCCCCTATCTGAAAGCACTGCATGTAAAGTCAACACCAGAAATTAATTTAATAAGGAGGATAATGATAATGCTTCTCAGTGTAACGTTTGAGACACATCACGCCTAGGCTGCTGCTCTGGTGGACTCATTGACGGAGTATACCATACGCACATAGGCACAAGGGCACTAAACCGACCCTATAGATATCGCTTTTCATGAAAATAAATGGGATAATACAAGGCTCTTGTAAACCTGTTTCTCCCTTTCTTGTCCCTCTAAGTGATACACAATTCATTAAATGTTTGAAAGAGAAACTGAAGAGATCCAGGTTAACAAATGAAGCATTCAGTAAAATTGGTGCAGGTACAGAACGGGAGTGATCACCTGTAGTATAATACGACTTTAATAGTGGCTGCTCCAGTGGAAGGTTTTTCCTGTACCTTCAGATTGCAATTTGAGGGTCTTGAACTTGAATAGTTCCTATCTATATTCCAGACATATTCTCTTTAGAGTTTCAAACGTAATAAGTATGATTTTAAATTCAATCGTTTCGATGTTTAACATGAAGCCAGTACACAGTATATAAGTACAACTAATGTGGTAAAAACGACATGCATTATGAATGCGTCTAGCTATCGCATTCTGGACTAGTTTGAGTTTATAAAGTTGACCTGCTATCATTTCACTTCCATTATTAATACAATGAACAAGACGACTGATAATTAAGGCGCTAATCAATGTTTTCTTGTCTTTGTCGTCATCTTTTCTTGTCTTTCTTGCTATCTAAGACACTTTCCGGTACACCTGTTGTTATGAAGACGGGAAAGCTACTTTACAGCAGTTGTTGGGATTTAAGTCTGAGTTCATGTGAGAATGGAACCAGCGTCCAGGATTACTTAATTTACTTAATGGTGAAACAGTGCCATTTCCTACAAGCAGATTGTCAATGTTCACTTTGATTCGCAGTTGCCGTGTACCAATCAAGATGATCTCTGTGGCATCGTCGTTAGGCTTGCGTTTATCTGCTAGCGTCCATTTCTTTATGCCCATAATACAATTCTTCATTGTTTCCATGTACCTAGGATTTATTCAAAACAATCGTTTCTGTGCTGATTTGTCATGTGTAGTCCCTTCACTAACGTTCATTTGTCCAAAATCATCAAAACCTGTGCCAACACGCTATACAGTGGAGAAGATTGAAAGTCCTCAAGTCAACAAGGGCGTGTTTAGTGAATTGATGAATGCCTACACTAGGTCTGTTAATTCTCTTTTAAAGCACACGGCATTTAGATTGCATGACGGAGTGGCGATGGGCTCCCCTCTTAGACCAGTTTTTGGCTAACATTTTGTGACAGAAACCTTTTGTCAAAATAAATCGTCCACTTTTTTACTATCGTTAAGCTGAAGATACTTTTATGGTTTTCAGAAAAATAAACACAGGTGTGATCACTTTCTACTAAAACCTCCTACTCCCGACTCCCAATTTTGTTTAAAAACAGGAGCAATACAAATCCTTACCTTAATTGACAAAGAAGAGTCCCGTTGTCTCCCCAATATATACAGACCCACCTTCCCTTAAATGACGGGAAAAGCAATTTGACGCTACTTCATATCAGCAAGATCTTGTTATTTGTTCTGAAAGTTAACTCGAAGGAGAGTAAACTATTGATAAAGGTTTCTGTCTAGAAAATAGGAGTCCAGAAAATGCCTTTAATATTATCATTTATGCCAAAATTGCAGTCTTCCGTTGGATCCAAAATGTGGACCAATGCTTGATGGATCCATTATCTACGACCACATAGAATAGAAAGTTCTTCATTAAAATTTGAAAAGAGTGTAGATATAACTGCGAGTAAAACGTTTCGCATGTTGAAACCGCGAATTGTATATTTCAACCCAAAATGGTTTCCCGAAACCCAACATAACCTGCTTCTTATCACACGAAACTTTTATCGAATTACAATTTCACATGCCGCAGTGACAGGGAGTAAATAGGATGTATGCCGCATCGCATAGATTGTAAAACAGAATAGCGCATCATGTACCGTCGTAAGCATACGCTTTATTGCATTGATAATTTTACCTAAACCAGTCTGCAAAATTTACTCCTGTTCAAAGGAACATGATTAGCGATTTTCCTATATTCTATTAAGAACCAGTCCATTTCCGTCAATTATCAAGTAAATTCCATTAGGCTATTAACAAAATCGCGTTCTTCATTCCTTCTCATCACATTAGAAGCTGCATTTATCAAAACAAAGAAGCTTCTGCTTTGCCGACAAAAAAGAACTTGTCTCAAATTTCCGCGTTCTTGGATAAAACAGGTGGCCGAAAACGAGTAACTCATACAAGTATTATTTGCAGCAATGTCTTCTAATCGTTTGATTTCCTACAGATTTTACTTGAAATAGCTTTACCATCACTTCAGACAATTGTAGTGGCAAGGGCTTTGCGAAAACATTGCCCAAAATGAACTCCGTTACTTGAAGCAATTTTTAAAAAAATCCTGAAACTCATATAATGTTAAATTCAATAGCCTACAGCATGTAAGAAATTTGGTTACTCTTGGGTATTAGATAATAGGTATTGAAATAAATAAACAGTTATAAATGGAATGGTGATAAAATACAAATGTTAAGGAGTGTTTTCAATGGGATATTTGTAAAAACAACATAACCTATATTCTAAAAAGCACTATACAGTTACAATTGTTCCCCATTTTTATCACAATTTGATACCAAAAGGATGACTGATCAGAAAAGGAGCACTTTCCCCTTGGTGAAGCCGAAGCAGAACTTGACTGATATGAAATAGAAAAAATTAAGAGACAGAATCATAGCAGCTTAGCCCTTATGAAGAGTTGTCATCTAACAAGAGCGATTATCGAGTGAGTAGGAAGCAATAGACGATTATATACACGACAACAATGAGACTAATACTGTTTCATGGAAGAGAACTTTCGACGGTTGGCAGAAACAGGGAAGATATGTTAGGAAGGACCGAGATGCATGTCAATGTCGAGAATGATCAGAGGAACGGCCATCCGATACTGCCTAAGTTTCGAAACTACGCTACCTACTATCTGGTAGTGATAATTGTGAAATCTCGCGGTATCAGATTCCGATGGCTTGGGCTCATCAACAGAATGGTTAGTTCGAGTTTAATCAGGAGGAGAAAGAAGATACCAAGTGAGAGGAAAAGATCGAGGGGACGATCAAAATCAAAGTTGATGGTTGATGGACAATATCAAGGCTAACATGAAGGAGTTTTGGTCGTATAGGGACACAGACGACAGACTGCTAATTTTGGTGAGTTTGGTCTGCCAATCCTGTCAACGCAGAAAGAAAGAGAAAAAGGAGGACTGGTGCTGAATGGCGGCAATAAAGAAAGTAGAAGCTATTTAGTATTAATGAAGGGGGGTGATCATTCAAAATCCATGAGTAGGCATACAATACATTACCTGTACAAAACATGTACAGGCACTGTGTACAATTGCTATCTCAATTGCACAATCAATACCTTTGTAACCTTATTAAAAACCTAAGTTATAGCTTG
This sequence comes from Carybdea cf. marsupialis auct. non (Linnaeus, 1758), assembly GCA_010016065.2. Classification (NCBI taxonomy): domain Eukaryota; kingdom Metazoa; phylum Cnidaria; class Cubozoa; order Carybdeida; family Carybdeidae; genus Carybdea; species Carybdea cf. marsupialis auct. non (Linnaeus, 1758). The sequence continues at coordinate 5,252 of JAAAKL020008582.1, forward strand.
ATGGTGTTTACTACACAAAGGAAAAGTTTACTTAACTTCAGAATGTATTGCTTTCCCCTCTTAAATAAGATATGTTACTGTAGTAAGATCATTTGGCTTCGTGTGTTCACTTACTAAATAACACCCATCTCCAGCAAATGATGCCAAGAGTAAATATTTACGTAATTTGAACATGACGAGCTCAGAAGGTCTTGAATCCTCAATAATTATTTGATGATAATTGATCATAATTACTTGATGCATTTCCGTCAATGCTTTTCGATCTTGTGCTTGGGGAAAAGGTAGGAAGCATTCATGATAACCACCTTGCCAATTCTAATTCTTATCTTACTTACGTTCCTTTGTTTAGTTCGACTTCTCTACTATACCATGCAAAGACTTTTCCTTGACACGGGGATGAATGTTTTTGCAGTTTTAATTTTACCTACAGATTTTGCCATTTACAGTGCAAAAACTATTTTCTAAACCTGTAAAGTAGTAACAGGTGTATTTATATTCGTATTCTAACAGTCTCATATTGGGTAGAAAAATTGATCCTAAAATTCCCATCATAAGTTTAATTGCAGCTAGCCTGACTACCACAGTATGATTATCGCACAGATTTCTTTAATGCTGGAATGCAGTAGCAGCCTCAACTCCAACTAGAGTGGGTTATTGTTTGTTTATTCGCGGGAGTGGAGAAAGGGCTTTAGAAGGGCACCAGCTGTTGTTTGAGGGTGGGGGTGCTCTTCAAAGACTGTAATTATGACGTCATTGTCAGCACAATTTTATCGTGTATAATTTTGTCAGCCGACATTTTGTGTTGAGGGTGGGAGGATTCATCAAGGACTGTAATTATGACGTTATCATCAGCACATTTTTGGCATTTCTGTTGTCAAGATACTTCAGAATAAATTTGAGGCAAAGTCATAAAGTTTCAAACAAACAAACTAGGCACGTCGTTCACAAGATACTAATAAGAAACTAGGGCTGAGGTTACTCTATCTCTGTCGTATCCACCCGCTTCATAAACATCATCATTGTCTTTAGTGCCTTCACTCCTACCATCATTGTGTTCATCGTGATCAGCATCTCTGTCAACATAAAAGTCACAATTATCACCACTATCGACGTCATAATCAAAAAACAACATCAATATCATCGCAAAATGTAAATTTAACCTATGAAACGTGATGGGAGCGTTTTGTTACCCGACGCAAATTCTTTCTCTGATACCATTTAAGCGGATTTAAGTTAAAAGTATATGGATTTTTCTAACCTTGATCTAAGCTTGAAATATGCATGATATAATGTTGTGGTCTCAATGTTTCCAAAGAGTGATGACGCATAATTTTGCGATCGTCTCATCGTAAATCGACTAAGTAGAAATACACGTTTTGGTTGATATCTGATGTCTTTTATCACAGTTGACTTAATGCATGTTCATCATTTTGCCATGAGGAAAATCAACTTTTCTACGATGAAAAGATGTTAGAAACATAGTAAACAAACCATAAATTCTCTAATCTGGAATTTTTGGGAATCGACATTTCAAGTTAACTTCGACACATTGCTTCAATTTATCTTGTCCTAGGCGAAAGTTCTTGATTCCATTTGATTGTAATGTTTTTGATATTAAAATTGAGGGCAGTGATTAGAATCTTAAGTTTCTATACGTAACAGTAGTCTCTTGTCAGCAAAATGTTGCCGCGTTTGTTAGCTTCATGTCAGTAGTTTCTTAAAACGAGGAAAGTGTCTTTTGAACTCAAACATCCTTAGTTAAATTGTACCACTACTCATTGGAAATGACCTCATAACATAATTTAATGACGTCATGATGAGTATTTTTAATTTTTATTCTCTTATATACAGTTTGCAATTACTTTGTTAGTTGTTAGTTTTTAAAGAAAAGTAACAAACGGCAAAAAACTATTCTGTGCCCAAACCAAGAAATTCGCATATTTGATTGTTTCCCCTAAGTATACAACCCACGTCTTGGTGTTTGTTCCTTCCATCACAATCACCATTATCATAATCCCACTCTACGTCGCCGATAGAATCACCATCATCAGAGTCTTTGCTTTAAAATAATCTTCTGTCATCAGCAAGAATTACTCCCATGCTTCCCATAAAGCCATTGTTGTTTTCAGCTTTAAAGATATAGACTTGTACTGCTTGGGATACATATGTTTCTATTTTATCATTTGAATCTTTTAGCTATTTTTATAAGGTTTTACTGTCTGGGTCAGCAACAAGACAATCTAAGATCTGATCAGCAATGCCAACAATCTAGCTCGGTGTGAAAAGTAATGACATGTATGTAACGTTTTAGTTAGTATCCTTCAGGAAATATTCTGAAAGAGAGGTTTTTAAAAACGCAAGTAGGTAGCCTCTTTACAGATTTTTGGAACAGAGAGTGGCAGTGCTTTTGCACCAGTTCTGGGGAACATAGTAGTATTTCTTGCCAGAGTTTATGTAACATGATGGGACATATTAGGAGGGGCCACTTTTAAACGATTTTCTTAGTTAACAGTTTATGACAATTTCTGTCAAGAAATACTAACATTAAAAAATTTGGTATGTATTAAATAGGAAACGTTTATAAAAGGATGAATTTTCAAAATCAGATTTTCCAAACTTTAATTTTTATTTTCTATTTCCGAATTGTTTTGCTATCTCTTTTCATTTGAACTCAAATTCTGAAATTATCACTGTCCTTAGCCTGGTATAATGATGTCGACAGGAACTCTTTATCCAAAGTCATGAATCTGAATATTGTTGTCCGACAATTTTGTGTGTGAAATAACTGGATTCATTTTCTTTTACTTAATGTGCGTATATGGATAAAGGAGAATATCAGATTTAAGAACTAATAGAGGTCTAGCATATACACAGTTAATTAAATTCTTCAATAGACGCAAATATATCGTTCCCTTCTATTTCTCAATAAACACTAAAACTCCCATTAAAAACTTCATATTTATGATTTCCATACCGGTCGATTGACCAGCTAAGAATTCATAATATATTTTTACAAATCAGTTAAAATGTCAATAAATCTATTAATATTTAATGTCAAATGTTTGGAATTTTATAATTTTGCAAGACTCTTGCCTTTGGATTATATATCGATATATAGATATACATAAATAATTGTATTAATTTTTAGATAGTGATATAGATCTATTTTAATAGCATTCATCATATATCCCCATAGTCTGACTGTTTCTTAAAATTAGAATATAGCTGACTATTAGATTTTTGTCTTGCTTCCCTCTTACATCGTACGTCTTAAGACTTAAAAATATTGTTATAGACAAATATAAATTTTGCACCCTTTCTATACATGTTGCACTCCATTGTTTTTATTGTCACCCTTTGAGAGAGCACGCTTAGCAATAAATAGAAAGGTCACAATACGTACAATCTTTTACATTGTTTAAGTTAGCTAACAAATCCGCCAAACTAACAATCTTCACTTTGTTGTTCATCTAAAATATGAACGTGGTAAGCAAAGCAAAAGTTAATATAATATAAAAGACGTAATATTTTCTCCCAATCTTTGATATTGTAAGTCACTAATTAAAGTTTTTCTGTTGTAAAACTGTCACAGTAGATCACTTCTTCGCACACGGCACGAATGTGACGTCGACGAAAGTTATTTTGCAAAATTTGGCATTGATACCTAAAATTCTAATGATCATGACAGTAATGTACTTAAGGATCACTTTGAAGAAGGTAACAGTACTTACGATCCTTCTAAAAGAATAACTAGTGATGATATATTGCTCATAATATACTTTAAGAGGCAATAATAGAGTGAATTTCTTCTTGTAATTATAGCACAATTGCTAGTGGTGTATATGAAATGCAAAGACATTTGAATCGGATTGAAAATGAATTTTGCTAGATATCGCATCTATTTTCTTGATCAACTGGTAATAAGCAGAGAGGTTAAAAATAAGGATCGCATGAACGTTATCCTATCCCTCTTTTTCATGATACACCTATGAACCTCATAACTGTTTGCTTAGAAATTCACGCCATGTATAAATAAAGCAAAACTCAGACCAAATGGATAATTGTGCAATAATACAGTAAGCAGCTATAGAATTTAAGGATTTTTCCAAATAATATATAGCTATGTGTCATCAACGTAGTGCTAATAATTCTGATACAGGTCAATCAAGCAGTATGGTAGTTCAGAGTATGCGTAGATTTCATACATTCAATGTATTAAAACGCTTCCTTAGTAACTTGTGATATTCTCAAGGCTGAAATATTGTCAATAAGCTCCAGCAAAACAGTTTAATCAACAGTATACGGTACCATAGTTGATTGATTACAAGTAGAATTCCAGGTAAACTTGAATTACTTCTTGATTTTGTATATGCTGATAGACTGTGTGACCTTAGTCAGCCTGGGCCTCTTGTTTAGACCCTACGTTTGAACACTCGCCTTCCCTCATGGCAGTTGTAATACGTTAGCAGTCTGCTGCATTGCGTTTCTAAAGTGCTTTAGTAAACCACTTTATTGAGGTACTGCTTTCGTAGGTTGAATTCCATTTGAAGATGTTAAATTGATAACAGTTAAATGGTTGTTCTACTTTTAATTCCAGACTGTTGCTTGTGTTTTCTTCGCACTTTCTGTCATCTAGTATTATCATTTTTGAATGATTTAATGACTCTCACGTTTAATCATCAGTTCAAAAGGGCCAGAAAACGAATCAGCCACACATCCATTACTGAAACCTAAATGGCATACCTGAGTCTTCATAGCTTATTACCCAAACTAGCTAGTATTTCAGAGTCCAAACATTGTTCTACAGCTTACTGATCTATGCAGTACACCAGGAAAGGGACATATTAGAATTCTTTACTCTATTCTATTCTTTGCGTGGTGACGTAAACACCATTTGACTCACTTCCTATGAGCAGATTGTTTAAGAACCACAAGTAATGATCTATACATTTTGAGATGTTCAAGTCCTGCTTTACTTGGATGGAGCCAAAGTGATCTGATACCTGCTTTCATCTTGATCAATCGATTGTATTAATTTTCAGACAAGTTAATAATCGTTTCAGTTTTCTGGCAGTGGAACAGCTAAATAAATAACCATCTCTTTTTGAAAAAGTATCAACTATAATCGTAGAACATTAACAATATCAGGAGTGAGGACAGTAATCAGATTTGGCCATACTAGTTGAAGTGGTTTATTAACCTAAACTGCATAAATTTTTAAAATATTGATAAAAAGCAGATACTCATATTCCTTAATTACAAAACTAAGGTTTACGTAAGTTCTAAAGTCCCAACCCCTGTACGCTGCTTATACAACAAATCTTATCCACCGTTGTGACAAAGGCTAGCACCCAGAGTTCTATATCTGATGCTGCCTTTCCCATAAGAGACATAAACTCTCAAAAATTTTCAGTCACCTTCGAAATTATTGGAGGGGCTATAGCTCCTCCAGCAGCTCCAGCACCCCAGCGGTTACGGCACTGTTGATCTCAAATAGCAAAGACGATTCAAAGATTCATATAAAACATAGTACTTCCCTTGTCTTTGAAACATTATATGGCAACTAATGTTATATTGATATTACAAAAAGACGTTTTTGATGTCACACGTGCATCCCAAATTGATTTAATTGTTTAGTGTACAAAGCGAGGCAGTAGCATAAAAAACCATTCCTCAGGTAGCAGAATCACTAATTTTCGCCTTGCATTCACCAGGCGTTTATTTCAATTACAATCTATCTGTATAGATAACATTTTTTGTATCAAATTGTTTAGTCTGCTTAATAGAATTCAGTTAGTGCTGCTATATTCCCTGCTTCTTGGTAAACATTTGTCTCACTTAATAATTCAGAATGAAACCTTGTAAAAGACAAAAAGCTGCTTTCACTATCTGGAGTTCTTTTAAATTCCATTTTTCTATCCTTTGATTGGACCCATATTCTGCAAGGTTTTGCAGTTTACAGATTGATTTTTCTCGGCAACCACCAACTATTTTGAGAAAAAAATGGTCTAGTGACGAAGCCAGTCACCCCCTCTTCATTTTCACGTGCTACAATGCGGAGGGAAAGTGATGACGTCACAAATCAAAAAAATTTAAAATAGTACCATTGAACTTCAGATATCAAAGGGCAAGTTTGGAATAGGCTGTTTTCCAAAATACCAGACCTATAGTGTATATATTGGGTAAACTAGGCGTTTGAATCTCAAAAATCTCTGGTCAAAACTCTGTTGATATTACTTGGTTTCTTAAGTTAGGAACCAGCATTAAACAACAGGGTTTTGTTAGAGAGATTCAAAACTTTGAAACATGACATCTCCGTGTTGGGAAAGGACATCACTCTCAAGTTTGGCAATTTGCATTTTCACTGATAGGGTTACATGAAAATTGAGTTTTCCCCGTAATTCAAACATTTTCAAAATCGTGACGTCACACTTTCCTACCGCATATTGGACCTAATTCCTTTTGAAAATACGCAACAGAGGCCAATATTAAAGAGTTAAATGTTTTAGCAGTGCAGAACTTTTAAGGTGCCTATGTATTAAAACGAGTACATACTGTGCTTAAATACTCAACTGCTAATGATTTATGCCTCAATTAGCTCCCAATTTGTTTCAAGTCTGCACTTGTCTTTGCCGCTAAAGAGAGGTAGTATTAAAGGTGTCATTGTTTAATTGTACGGTGATCAGGACATGGATCGGGGAATCGAGTATGATAGTTTGAAATGACTCATCTTATCTCCAATAAATAACTACTTGCAAATTGTCCTGAATAAGCAAATTTCAAATTCTATATTATCTTAACTGGTATATTGGCATACGGCTTTAATATTTCTTAAGTAAAGTTATCATTTCTTTAAAATCGGAAGGTGATATGAGAAATTACAATATACAACAACGTGATGATATTCTTTGATTACAGGAACATAAAATTTCGCGAAGCTTTGGGAAGACAATTTTTACAGCCCTGGTGTTACTTTTAATTTCCTTAACACAGTGCTATGAATTATCCACAACAAATGTCTGCTGCAAATGCTATTTTGATAGTATAGTAACTGACGCTCTGAGATACTGAGATCAAGGCTGTGTTGTTTTCGGTGCTCTGAGATACTAAGAGCAAGGCTGTGTTGTTTTCAGTGCTCTCAAGATTTTATTCTCATTTTTCAATCAGCACTCTTGTTACAGTCTCTCCTATTTTATGTACTGTGGCTTTAGATATTCAATAAGTTTGTTGATGATACAAAACAATAAAACAGCACGAATTAGTTAATACATTTTAGTACTTAAAAGCGCTTCTTGTCTGACACTTCTCAGAGTTATCTCTGTCCCATCGTTGTTCTGTACCATCAACAATCTTTTTAAATTTGTAAAGCGAGAGTGCACCAAAGAGCAGACTGGAGATCTGAACGAAGTTACAAAGGCAAAGAAGCAGCTCTATAGTAACTGACGCTCTGAGATACTGAGAGCAAGGCTGTGTTGTTTTCTGTACCGTCACACATAAGATTTTAAATCTCATTTTTCAATCAGCACTCTGGTTACAGTCTCTCCTATTTTATGTACTGTGGCTTTAGATATTCAATAAGTTTGTTGATGATACAAAACAGGGTTATCTCTGTTCCATCGTTGTTCTGTACCATCAACAATCTTTTTAAATTTGGAAAGCGAGAGTGCACTAAAGAGCAGACTGGAGATCTGAACAAAGTTACAAAGGCAAAGAAGCAGCTCTGGGGCATGTCAGACGAATAAAGCTTATAAGCAATAAAATGAATTAACTAATTCGTGAATTTTATGGTTTTGTATCATCACCATAGTTTCTGAGTCTCTGCTCTGTAGGATTTGAACCAACGCTAGTTCTTCATCGATGAAAACTGAGTTGCTTTTATAGAGTAGAATCGAATCATACTTGTAACTGTTTGTAAGTGATTTATGTCATAAAGATGGTGATTTTTTATTACTTGGTTTTATATGTAGTGAGATACGCTATTACTAACTTTTAATGGTCTTTTATCTTACTTGCACAGGGAGATTCTCTTGGCTTGTAGGCAGGTCTAAGCTGACCTCACGTACTAAACCGAAAATCAGACCTACACCTACGATACAGTTCTACCCGACAAAACTACAACAAGAAAAGATTCTACAGGTCATCAAAGAACTGAAAGAACTTTTAAAACCATCAAAATTACACTGGGGAAGACAAACGCTGAATCGTAAAGCGCCACCGCTGATACATGGTTTGCAGAGACTGCCAGTACTAAAACGTAAACCGGTTTACAGACATCTACAACGACCCATGACAAGAACTTCACGTGTGAAACAGTTGTTGCCAAAACTGCGTCATTTACCTGCGCACTTCCAGCGAAAACGTAAAGGTGAGCTTCTTGTCGTACAATAGTCGACAGATGAGTACATGTAAGAAACCAGACATGAGTGAACTTCTTAGCTTTAGTAACTAAAAATGAACTAGTTTATTTTAGTCTAGGTAGCTCTTAGATCTTCAGTTTCACATCATGTTAGCATGAGCATTACCGAAGCTGAACAACATGGTAGGAGAAATAACGTATCTCGGCTGTGAAGAACTCTAGTAGTCGTTGTATAGGAACAAGAAAGGAGACTGTTGAAACAGGACCGTGAGTAAGTCCATACTCATTTTTTTCTCTGTGTGAGTTTTCGAGACATCACTTTCTGAACTTTAATAATCATTTATAAAATAAATTTGGCCATACCAGAGAAATGACAAGAGAAAACAATTTTTAAATTTGTCCTACTACCAACTGAAAACAGGTTAGTTTTACTGATTAAACAAAAAAAGAAGCAAACTCGATGAGGTAGTCACCCTTTCTTGCCAAGTCTGCGTCTTTGAGATGTGAAATTTACTGCGTTTTGCGATCAACTCTTATTTTACTAATGAAGAAGTTTGCCCTGAGACAACGCTTCTATTCATCTCTTTCATCCTGCAGCTTTCTACTAGGGATAGCTATTAACTTTTCCTAGATTCCATTATCCTCTACTATCAAAGCTTTACGAAGCCTTTGTTTTGTGTAAGGTTTCTGCTGTTCTAGAACTCTTCTCGCTAATCCCAGTACGCCTTAAATAAGCTTGTTTTCAAAATGGTCAAGAAACGTTATAGTTGGCCATAGGTCTGATTTGAGGTAGATGTTCATGTCTTCTTCAAGGCATCTACAGCTATAGACAATGGAAACTTATTAAGGGAAAACATATTCATCAATAAAAGGGTAAGACGTGTTTATCCCGGGTTTCGACGCCAATGCATACTATTGCTATTGTATACTTAAACGTATCAACCCTAAAGAAATTTGCTGAACTTGTTGGAAGGAGCAGTTGACACTCAACATACAGTTGTAAATAAGTTTGACCCTCTTCATTTTCAAGATTTTTTATAGGGCACTTAAGCTAAAAGTTATATGAATAAAGTATAATGTTTTAAAGGGTTTCTGTTAACAGACGTTGGTATGCTCAAAATCTATATGGCTCATTGAAAGATCAGGGCTTGATATTCCAGACTCTAGATCATGATCTAGTCTCATGATCTCAAATAGATCTCAAATTTTTTACACACCCATGTTGCTTGAAAATTTTTACTGACAAAAATTTTTGGACATAGGGCCTGAGGGTATTTACGTCAAGTCATTTGGAATGCCTGTTAAAGCTTTCCTCATTAAATATTACTTGATCATTGAATGATAACTAGCTGGTAAGGACCTAAACAAGAGTTGGAGCCTCAATGTTAATGTCGATAACAAGATAAGGCGCGCAAAGATAACATGAGATAGGACCGGAAGCGAATATCCTTTTTCTTTCTTTACTTCTCCGTCATTTCTTTTGCATTGTTCTCCTTTTCCCTTTAATCGTGACGTTTTCCGTCAAGCTTTAATTCTCGTACAGGTAAGGGGATGGCAAATGAGATCAAACCGCGACAGTTTTGGAAACGCTGAAATTCTACCCCGCACATGTGATATCCATTTACACCGTTGTCGATACTAGCATCTGTTTCAACTTCTGATTTACTTTTCTTCGTGTATTGTGATGAGATATTATGTTGTCTTGTCTCGGCATGACGGTACTTCTGTGGTGATGTTTCTCTCGGCCTCTCAATGATGTTGACCACACCCAGTACTGGAAGTATGAGAGTATTTCTCCCTTCCTCCTTGCTTTCTTATCCCCATAATTCAACTTACATGCATACCATATCTTTTTTTATAAGGACTTGAAATCTCATCAAATTCTTTATAAATGGCACCTTCATCTCTTTGAGATCACCTAATTGAACGTACTTCGTCTTACATTGTTGCCTTTACTTGGCACTGCCTCAAATGAAATAAGTTTGACCAAGATTTTGACCCATTCAATCTTTCCCGAGTTGACAGCCTGCAAATAGTTCTGCAATGTAGAGTGGATGCTTTTTTTCCAACGGCGCAGACAGCCCAATGTGTTCTCGCATTGACAGACTTCTTTACAAGAATACATTTTTAACTCACATACATAAGGTATGCTTATAGGACATGCTTGCTTTTGACGGTTGAATCGACAAGAGCATG
>JAAAKL020008583.1:0-15803 GCA_010016065.2 Carybdea cf. marsupialis auct. non (Linnaeus, 1758)
ATGATGATGATGATGATGATGATGATGATGATGATGATGATGATGATGATGATGATGATGATGATGATGATGATGAGGATGAGGAGGAGGAGGAGGAGGAGGAGGAGGAGGAGGATCATATGAGGAGTGAATATTGTTGAGGAAGATAGCTGAGAAAAGAAGGCAGGGGGGTGCAAGAAAAGAGAGAGAATCACCACTGTCACACCAACTGTCAGGGAGCATGACCAGAAAGACAATTTAATCTCATGGAAGGACTGAAAGGCAGCATCAGATGTGTTTAAGATACAATGTGGAAGGGAAAGAAAGCCAAACAGCGTGAAAATGGCTTTGAAGTAGTTTACATGGGAGACCAAAATGGAGTTTGCATATCATAAGAGACAACCCCATGGGGAACATTTTATCAGTTGAGAGAGGATTCAGAGGAAGCATCCAGATGAAAGTCAATATCAATGATGAGATGGTCAATTTCGTGAGTGTCTTTATAAGACCTGGGTAAAGAGAATAGAAATAACATAGAGAGACAGAGGGAGAGAGGGACAGATATTGGGTTGGGATGACTTCAATAGGTACTGTTTAAATGACAACACTGGTAAAAAAATGATATAAGCATACCATTGGAAAGTAAGGGGAATGTGACTGTGATGACGCTGTTGTTAGCTTTGAGACTTTTGCTATGAGCAACAACCTGAAGTATAAACACAAATTTTGGGAAGTTCATAAGAGTGAAAAAGTAGAGACCTCACTCCATTCAGTGATACATGTTACATTAAGGACTGTGAAGTTAACTTGACCAAACCTATCACCTGCCAGCAACGACTTTCACTTTAGATTAACATCCTAGTGACCAAGAGGAAAGATGTCATCAGCTGTGCCATGTGGTATAAATTGAATGAGCCAGATTGCCTTTGGAAATTAGCTAATGGAAGCTGATGTATATGATAAAAGACTAGGATACAATGGATGCGAACCTGAGGAAGATAAAAGATGAGCTAGTAGCTAAAATGTGTGGAGCAATGTAACATCGGAAGGAAATGTACAGATGGAAGGAGGTGGTTCGGCAGATTGCTCATGCCATGAAAGTAGCTAAGAAAACCAAAAACAAGGAGAGCATAAGTAAGAAAAAGGGTATAGAGTGCAATGTGGGGTATAACTGAGAGTAGCAAGACAATATCTTACAAATGTATCTATCAGGCTTATGTATAAAATGTAGAGAGGGCAGTGCTCACAGATGGTACTGGGCAGTTAGTTTCAGCAACTTATATGTGAAAAGAATGCCTAGGCAAGGAGAGAAGGAAACAACAACTTGAGGAGGTGAGCCAGCACTTTCAAACTATCACAACTGCAAAATTTGACTAAGCACTCTGGAAGAATGGGAAAGTTGTCAAGTCTCGTACCTTACCAATGGAGGCACAATATTCCTTGGAAGTTAAGGGGTTGGAGAATCGAACAAAAGCCCTGAACAGAATTGTGGAGAAGGAAGTAACAGCATGTGAATGGTGGAGCAACATCCTAGTGCCAATGATCAAGAATAATGATCGTGTCATGAGTAAAAAAACTACTGAAGTATAAAGCTTGTATGCCGTAGCACTGAGCTTTATCAAAGAGATAATGGTTATTGACTGAGACAGAGGTCAGTGAAAATTATTCTGGCTATACGAAGAAAGTTTTCACAGTGGGTGCCAAACTTGCATTCAAATAACTGCAGCAGAAGTTTTGCAAGGTTCAAAAGGAGCTAAATGGGGTTGTTCATTGAACTTGCGAAGGAATACAAATATTTTCAGAAGCAAAACATCTGTTAGTGCAGGTATAGCAACTGAGTCTACATCCTATAAGATCAGTAAGAGACATTTACCTTCAAGGTGAGACAGTAGTGAAGTGTGCTGTGAGTGTCACTGAGCATATCTACTGCGTAAGTTCTATGTTCTTTCCTATTCTCAACCATTATGGATGCTTCAATCAAGGAGTTTTGGAAAGAAGCTCCATAGTAAACGTTGTATGCAGATGGTGTGCATAGGAAAAGAAGGACCAGGAAAGAGAGAGCTCCCATAATGGAGAGACAAACTAGAAAAGATGGGAATAATAGTCTCTCATGGATGAGTGTGAAAGGAACATTCCATGGGAGTGTATCCTAAAAGGGTAACAGCTGCTACACGTAACAGTCTTCAGGTATCTTGGTGAAATAGGGTATCATTGTTAGACCATGTGAAGAGATAATATTGCTGGAAAAGGCTGGAAATAGCCTTGTCAGTAAAGCGAAGGATGACAAAACAAAGGTAGCTGGACTGTATGAAGTTGGATCTGGATACTACACAAGGATATGAGCTGAACAGGATCCTTACCTGACAATGACCCCAATTGAGTGCAAGGGCTGTTAGAAGATGAAGAAGGAGGGGAGGGGGGGGGCAAATACAATGTTATACAAATACAATGGGTACATATAAGTATATACATATGTAACCATGCACCAATTCTAATTAAGTACTTTGTCTAGAAACACCACAGGGTTACCATGGAGCCTTGTATGTTTATTTCATGATGCACACAGATATCTTACGTGGATTGCTCATCCAAAGTTATCCAGACATCATATGACATTCAAATCATCAGAAGATTCATACAGGCTAATGTAGGTTCAGACTCCCTACACCAGCTCATACTTTTGAGTCTAAGGGCTTCACATTTTTAGTAAGTGATAGTTAGGGGCTTGAGTTGATCATGAAGTAACACTGGCCAAACATGTACATTTTTAGCACAATTACATAAAGTAAAATGTATGTCATGCAAGCCAACTAGGCAAATTGGAGAAAATGCTGCTATGTATAAGCTCTGATTAATTCAACATTTTCATAACATTGTCTAGAACTCCCTCCCAGAAAATGCAATTTAGTTGTAAGTTGTTTTAAGAGCCATTCTGGGGTACATGGCATGTACAAAACACCAACAAATGTTTGTAAAAGTTAAGAAAATGCATCACCCAAAGAAATATGGTACCAAACATGAAATGTTTTTCCTGGAGATGATGTAAGACACATCGAAAGCTCAATAATAATTTCAAACCGTTTTAAACATACAATCTGGGTACTCCTTAAATTTGGTTAAGCAAAGCAAGAAGAATAAAGCGTAAAAGGTAGATGGGGACAGCAGAAAGTCTTCATTAAGATATAAATGTAGATATTGTATGTACTTTGCAAGCTAGCTATTGACCTGCCAACATTTGTTTCTCCCCTACTGGCTCCAATCATAGAATCTGATTACCATGGCTGTAAGTATGGCTACCTACCTACCTATCGGATCAACCTCAGTCAGATTGTCTTGATACGATCTCTCCAGAGGATTCTGTCATTCATTACTGCAGCAAGGCCTTCATTTGGTATGTTGGTGTCTACGACAAGTTGAGCTACGAATTTTCAGAATGGTCTGCCTCTAGATTGTTTTCCATGGAGAGGCTCCCAAAGAAGAACTTTTGAAATAATTTCTTCCTTGCTAAATATTCTGATGCTTGTCAACTCAGTTGTTGCCATTAATGGTAGATATTTGTCGCATCTTGAGTAGTAGGCTTTTCGGAGCTACGTTTTGAGAAATACTTCTCCCATCTTCAGGCTGTTGGACTGACTTCTTCCTTGCTTCTCCAGCAATGTCTGCTGAACCTTGTCCTCTGCTCTTTGATAACATCACATATATTTGGAAGTCCTGTATACAGTTGGGAGTTTGTCAAATGCTTCTTCCATGAAAATATTTTCTCAACTCTCAGCATCCTTGCGCAAATTCCATTCAGTCTTGCCTCCAAAGCCTTAGTTAGTGTCCATGTGTTTGCACCATACAACACTACACTTTGAACAGTTGATTTGTTAGTGTAATTTTCATTTTTGATTTCCAAATAGTGTCCAATTTCTATAATGCAACCCAAGCTTTTGTGATTCACACTGAGATGTTCCTCTGACACATTTTACCCATGATCCAAGATACAAGAATTCAGGAACTTGTTTCAGTTCTTTCTCATCCAATGTTTTCAAAGTATTGTTGCCGTTTATGTTAAAAGTCATATATTCCGTTTTATTTTCATCTATGTGCAGCCCAACTTGCTTAATAGCAGCTTGAACTAGGTGTAGCAACATTCTCAGCTTGATTTATCTTATCTGATAGTAAGGCAATGTCATCTGCAAAATCAGTGTTTGTCATAGTCTTAAAATGATGCCTTCGGCTTCTTACCTTCTGCAAAATGAATCCTAGCTCTTTTCCATTGCATAATCAAGAAAAAATATAAACAAGTAGGGCGATAATCTATCGCCCTGCAGGACTCCTGCGAGAATTTCAAAAAAGGAGGTGTTTCCATCAGGGAATAGTACTTAATCCACTGTGTTGGTATATAGCATATACATAGCAGATACTATTTCTTTTTGTAAGCCATATTTATACAGCACTTCCATTAGTTTACCCCTGCGAATGGAATGGAAGGTTTCCTGGGAAGCTACAAATGTTATGACTGCTGTTACGTTTTTGACTTTATGTCCCTGAACAACGAAGTGTCAGAATTTGAGCTAACAAGGAGCCATCTGTTCTGAAACTATTTTTATCGATCCTTAGTTTAGAATTGATATGTGCTTTATCCTATTCAACAACCTTTTGTTATAGATCTTCGCCGCTACAACGGAAAGGGTGATCCCACGGTAGTTTGATGTTACTCCCAGATCCCTTTATATTTTATACCTACACTAAGACAGACTTTTGTAACATCTCCATGATAGGTCTTGTTGCAAATTTCTAAAAGCTCCTTGTTAAATGCAGCCGTTTTCCATACTTCTCCTGGGATGCCATCAATTGCAGTTACTTTATAATTTTAAGGCCTTTAATTGCTTTGACATGTTATTTTTCAGTGAAGTCAGTTGTTTTAATGGGGAGGGGGTCAAGAAAAAAGTTTTGACTGGCTTATTGTTGATGTTTTGAGGTTGACCCAGTAGATATTTAAAGTGATTCTCCAATAACTTCTATCTCACCGGCGAAATGTGGTCAGTTTTAGCCTTTTTAACAGATATTGCCACGGGAAGTGTTCCAGTGAGCTGTTGCCATTGGTTCAAGCCCGGTTTGTTTCATCTTGGATGACCCGGTTTTCCCAACATCTTCATACTTATGCTGTTGTTGTCCCCTCTGTCAAGAGGTCTCTCTATGAGACTAGCTTCTTTCCGCGAATTGCTAAGCCGTGGAACTCACTGGCGTCTGCTTGTTTTCCCTCTTCCTTTAACTTAGAAGCTTTTAAGTCAAACGTGAATTCCTTTCTTTTATGTTAGTTGTTCCTTTCCCTCTCTCTCTCTCTCTCTCTCTCTTACTATCTATATTGTTTACCTCGATTCTGATCCATACACTTAGTGGCTTTTTTTAGCCTTGTATGGTACTGTCCCTACCAAAAATACAAAAAAAACCACAACAAAACTGGATACGTTCTTCTGGACTTTTTGCTCTGATTTGTCCCTTCATAGAGTTTTTTCTTTTAGAGATTTCATTCGCAGTGTCCCATGCTAGACGAGCTTTTTTGATTTTGATAAGAATTTTCTATAACTGCCACCTTCTGTTACACACAATTTTCTTGCTCTTCAAGGTAAGCCGCATCCAGTTCTTCTTTTGCTATCAGGACATTTCTGTTGTTTTCCGCATTGGGATATCGGCGATTTTCCTCAGAAGCTTTATGTAAGGATTTACGCTTTTCACAAATCATATCAATTTCCCAAACATTTTTCTTCTATTGTCGTTACATGGAGTTTAGCAGAATCTTCATGAGCCTTCATGAGGTGTTGGTTCATAGATTCAGCACTTGCATCCTGTCCTTGGGCAGGAAAGCGATTTTTAACTTCCATTATGTAGGTTGTTTTAACGTTTTGTCACTCAATAAAATTCGTCAATCCAGCGGGGGAGCCGCGGGTGTGTATGGGGGTGTAATTATCCCCCACTTTTCTGAAAATAGGGTATCTTTGATTTGTCTAAATATGGCATAAAAGTTTTAGTATAGTGGTTGGCTTAGATCATGTTAGACTTTTTTACTCTCTACTGCCTTTCAATCTGATAGCAAAAAGATGGCAAGATCTTTCTGAAGCCGCCTTATTATGATGTCTCCAAATTTAAAAAGTTTGCAGAAGCAGGAGCTGCTCTTCCCTTTTACTTTCATTGCTTGGCTCACAAACGTAGCCTTGTACTTGCAAAAGCATCAGAAACATTACAACTAGTGGAAGATTTCTTTAGCACCATTGGAGCGATCTACAAAGAAGTGGAGGGCTCTCCAAAAGCTACCTTAAGAAATATGAGATTCGCAAAGGAAGAACGCCAGTTAGATCGGTGTCCGATTCATGTTGGACTACAAGAGTGGACAATCTTTTCAGGAATTCATAATGCATTAAAAGCAACTATTGCCACACTCTAAGAGTTAAAAGGTGACGGCAGTGCATGTTTGAGTTTGCTGAAGAAAACAAATTCACTCACGTTTGTGTTGAAGCTGGTCATCTTGAAAGAATATTTCTTGCTCACTAGATCTGCCTCGGAATATTTACACGGAGAAGACATGGATATGGTCAAGGTAGTTGAAGCAATATAGTCATTTATAAGTCAACTTAAATCATTCAGAACTGATGAAAAACTTCAAGAATTCTTCGAAAAAGCAAAAGCAAAGACCATCAGTTGCAGAATTCCTGAAGACCTCGTTCCCCAAAGAGCAAGTAAGCGGGCTTTGCCTGTTGGACTATTGAACGGACAAACTTTGATTGATTCAGCTTTCAGTAATAGTATTGCTACGAAAATTCAAGCAAACAATACCGCCGAAATCGATTTATTCAGGTGAGAATTCTATTCCCGTTTTTACACATCTTATTAAACGAGTTGCAGAAGCGATTCTCTTCTGGGCTTTCTGCATTCAGTCCATATGAATGGAATAACGACAGTCGAGAGAAGCTGTCGGAATAGACTAAGAGATATGGAATTTCAGAGGAAAGCCTTTATTTGGACACTTAGGCTTTTCCGAATCACTCTTGATAGAAGTGGTTGAAAGGAAAACAAATGAATAGAAAATTCCATTTCTTCCAATGATTTTAGAGAAGTTTGAAAACAGAGACTTCAAGCATTTTTATATAGGTCTGCACAGAGCTCTAAAGTTGGCAGCCTGTATTCCTGTTACAATTTCATCGTGCGAACAGCAAAGTAAATTTGATCAACACATGTCTGCTAGCAAAAATGGGAGAAGAACGACTGGAGCAGTTGCTCTTCATCAGTAGTGAGAGTGATATCTCAGGCTCAGTTGAGATTTCTTCACTGCGAGAAAAAATTGCTACCCAACTAAGAAAGTTTCTCCTTTGAGCATTATGATGCTACAAGCCACCTTTACCAGGACCATACACCTTTGAATATTATGCTTAAGATGAACAGTACATATTTTACAAACTTATTCACTGAGACCAGAAGTTGAACGTGCACTACGAAATATCAGGGGTAGCACGTTATCAGGGATAACATTGGTACATAATTGTACAAACTTAGTTTCCAAGATTTGGGAAACCACAAAAATGATCTACTTACTGGTGCATCACCTTTCTTGTGCCACTGATAAAGAAACGATTCCAAAAAGGTGTCCGAACAACAGAACTGCGAGCCTCTAGTCTTTGCCAGTTAAGTGGTATTGAATATCATCACAAAGCGAAATTTGAGTTAATATGAGTCAGAGATAGGAGAGAAACAGGCTAAGTCGAGGGCAGAGGAACCAGAGAACAAATTCTAAATATCAGAACTATTAAAACCAGCCACAATAACAATATCATTCGTATATATGTTTCATTGATTATTCAAAGATAGTTGGTTGTCTCACTCACAAGACATTATGAAGGGAAATGATCGACAGTGGCTATGTAGCCTACTTCATACAGCTCATTATCGGCCTTTACTACAATGACGAAAGCTAGTTGTGAGACTTGATTTAGGAATAGACGAGGGTGTATGCAAAGTAAGTACCACTTTTTCCTCGCCTCTCTACTATTTATGAGTTAGGTGTATTGCAGTGAAGCTCTGGACATGTCTTATGGAAGCATTAAGATAGGTGGTAAACGTATCAGCCACTTACGATTTTGGTGTAACACTTGTTTCCAATGCTCAAGTGAGGGAAAACTACTTCCAATTCCTCAAAAAATTGACGCACGCATCTGACGGAAATAAAATGTCAAATCAAAAAATCAATGGGAAAATAAAAAATGAAGGAAAAACAATCAGAAAAAAAATTAGAGAAAAAAAATCAAAGAAAAAAAATCAACTGAAAAATCAAGGGAAAATCAAAAAAATTACGTACACCTTTCTCAAGAGTGATTTAGCCTCGCTTCCAATCGTCTAGAAAGTAAAGGATGTCAGCAGTAGCTGTTAATGAACATCAACAAAACAAAGATAACGGTGGTAGAGGAACCCAGGGGCAGAAAGGTAACTCGATTCTAGATGGTGAAAAGAGTTGGTGAAGTTTAAAATTATGTGTATATGGGCTCCATGAGAAAAATCTAGGGAAACAAAGAGCGGGAAGTAGGACGCCGCATTACAAAAGCAAGAAGTGTGGTACAGGAAACGGGTATGGGTGTCAGTCTTATTGTGTCGTCCACTACCATTTTATGGATGCGAGCCATGGACATGGTATGTAACAATTTAAAACCAAGGCCAATTCTTTTGAAATGTAGGCATATCTTAAATCATCACGAATCGATGACATGAGCAACAATGACTGACGTTTGGATCCCTGACAGAATCGGTTTGACTTCATGCTTCGAAAGGAAATGACTAGAAATCAGATATTGTTCTTTGGCCACACAAATGACAAAAACAGCATTGATTGGAGAAGCTCCTCTCTTTGGGAAAATCAAGTCAAGGCTGAAAACGTTCGTTGGCATAAAGATATTATGGATAGGACTCAATGCAGTCTACTAGTAGATGGACACATACGAAGCCAAGAGTTTTGGCTTGCTGCATGTCGACAATACAGCAGCCTATGACTACGCTGTCTGACACATACAGAGGCACAACTATACCAATAATGTTACTTCATGTTACATATTCATGTTAGCCAATTGGATTTCAGACTTTCGTTTACGTCCGCACTGTTAGCCAGTTGGATTTTAGATTGTCGACTGTTCGATCCTCTCTGCTTTTGTATTGATGACGTAACGGTTTTGATGAGAGTAATACAAAAAGCTTATTCAATTAATGCTATGACTTGTCTTTTACATTCAATTATTACTGAAACACTCATGCAAAAAATGTTATTGCACTTTTTATATGCAAATCAACAATCTAAGAATCACTTTTCATTCACTGAATTCTTACTCTGCCCGATTGAAACATTTCCAAGACCTCTCGCTTGTAATACGTAGTGGACACTCGAATCTTGCAAAGTTGTCACGATGTATTTTAACCTTTTGATAAAAAAGTGCAGTGCAATGATACTCTTACAACATGTTCCAACTATCCCTCAAAACCTGCTCTCTTTGCTCATAGTGAAAGCCTCTCGGATGGACGATAAACAACTTCAACTTGCGAGTACGACTTCTTCATTTCTTCAGCATGACAAATAAGGCACTGGAAATCAAAATAAACTGTATCTATATTGTCTTTTCCATGCAAGCCACCCTCAAAGGCGCATCACATACAAGACTTTACATCTCAGCTCAGGCGCACTGCCCACAAAGTGCCAGTGGGATCGGAGGTCACCTTACCATAGCCAGGAGTTTAAAAAAACCCGTTGCATCTAAGACTCTTTGACAATGTAATGGGATAATACGACTACTCATTTGACAAGATTTGCACCTGATCAGAACGTTCTGAAGTACTAAAATGCAAGCCAAACACAAGATGGTATTCTGATACATTACTATCTTCTCCCAACAATTCTGATAACAACAGCATCAACATCCTATGAGTCTCCATCGCAATACTGATTATGGTCTACCATGGTACCCATGGCAACTGGCAACACTTATCTATTGCATAAGTTCAATACTAACAATCATATCATTACTAATAGGGTACAGTGAAAAGCTCCTGCCCTGACGTAATAAAAATACATCTTAAAGCCAAATTCAGCATCTAAAAATTAACATTAACAAAAACAATTTCCGATTACACACCTACAAAACGAACTCAACTACTCCACTGTAGCCGAGCTGTTTCCACATCAAAAATTGTACAATCAGTAACAACAATTGCATCGAATGGTTTTTACCTCTCTAAAGCCAGTGTAAACCCAACAGAAAGCTGAATGTTCTGCTTGTTTTTAAAAATAACAGAGAAAAGCTGACACCCTTGGAGAACGCCTTCCCAACAATAAGGTCCCTTATCTATTCTTATGCATGAAAGTAAATTAAGGCTACTACAAAAACTTATTAATGACCACAACTACCTGAGTAATAGCTAATTATACATCGTAGCGAATCTATACAGTTGGGGATTACTTTGTACCTACGAGTTAAAGTTGGTAAACTGGTCGATCTTGACGTCAGACGACAAATGAATTAAGATACGATCCGTACAGGAACATTACACGTCTTAATAAAGATGATAATTAAGTGCTTTACACTACTGTACTCTAATATGCAGAGTAGAATGTTAAGGAAACGGATCTCAATACCTATGGCCCAACCTACGTTAGAAATTGGTTGAGTCAATTCCCCTGAATTCGGGTTTATGGGGTGCGCCTTGGGATTTAGTCCGACTATATTTTACTCATTTCATTACATTTACATGCAATGCACGCAAAATAATCCATCTTCCGGATTCCACGACTGGGGTATTGCCGTTATCCACTCTACTTCATCAACAGAAACCTTTCCATGTAACCGATGTTAAAATCAATGTGACCTGTAGTTGAGACGTCACTCTACCAGAACCAAGTGATCCACGTCCTTTCTCTTATTAACACACCCCAGTGATCTCATCTGTCAAATCTGACTAAAAGGTTACAAATAAAACAAAATAAACTTAGAACTGTTTAACAAACTTTTCTTTCTTTAACCCTCACAGTCAGAGGTGGTTTGGAACATGGCCAGCATTCTATGAACGACTCGATGTAATCAATGGATCGGCAACAAGATATATTATGAATATGATTTCTTGCAATTTGGACATATGCCTCGAATTACACGTGCTCTGCTCTATTTAGCAATCCACAACAATACGACCATTGAGGAACATTCCGAGCCTGCATACCAAAGTTGGAAAATACTGGGGGTCTATTCGATGTCTTGTTTTATGCTTCGAAGAGGGTTGGGAATATATAAAAAGGATTATCAACTAAACTTGCAAAAGTAACTATATGCATTCTTTCCTTGCTCTTCCTTTCAGCTGGCTACTCGCGAGTTAACTCACATCAAATTAAAAATATCTGCGATCAGTGCACAAACGGGTGTTTTAAAGTCTGTTGACGCGTTTTGAGTAATCGATAGACGCCACACTTATGCCTGACTGATATAGACATGACGTTGTTCATGCCCTTCAGTTTATTATTCAATTGACGGAAGTGGAAATTTTACAGTGATTAAAGCGAATGAAGTTCAATTCTACCACACGAGGTTACCACAAACCTCCTCTTCACAATTAACAATAATCATATCCATCCTTAGTGGCAGAGGAATCTGTACTAGTGATGAATTAACTCTATCAATCGCATCCTTACTTTAAGATCACCATATTTGGTATCCATTACTATTGAGTTCATAAAATCGAACTTTGTATGTTTATGCGCATGCGCTGTACAAATTCAGCAATCACGCAAGCAGTTACTAAAATACCAAGTAACACATCAGGCTCGTGATTAACTAATGTTAAAAGAAATAAGCTGGGGGCACTTGTGTCGGTAAGGGGGGAATGGGTAATTGGAGTTCTTCACCTACTGAAACTCTGGATGCCAGCCATGATTACGAAATCAAGCCTATTTATGTTAAACCAAGCATATCCAATCATATGACTGTTGCGCAATTAGGGTTCGTTACCAATTGTTATATCCATACGGATTTACCTTAAACACGTGTTGATGCGAATCATAAAATCGCCTTGGGAGCTTATATGCACGGCGACTACTGTAGATTGTGACAATATCAACAAGCCGCTTCCCAGAGCATCAACCATTCATCTCTAACCACCACAAACATTTCACTGGTACTTTAACCTTCTTTAATGTTATGCAGACTGGGCTGTTTTCAGAAACCGGGCATAAATCTTCACTTACCTATAAGCCATAGAAAATAAGCCCATTTTTGCATCGAAGGCGATGGCCTCACAATACAGGCAAGTACCAAAACAGCGGTCAAAATAGTTAACGGGGTTGCAAGTTGCAAGGGGGCTGGATAGAAGATATGTTCCTTGCCTACAAGGTAAGCCATCCTTACATAAACAATAATAAACGTATAGACTTATCACCTAACGTAAACAAATATGGAGCCTTCATTCAAGAACAATGCACCATCTCTTTTTCAACGTATTCTGGCAACACACATCAGCCAATATGTTTTCAGCTAGGATTAAAACGGAGGCAGAGCAATTTGTATAGATCACACGAATCGATGACATGCTTTGGACAAACTGAGCTGCCTACAGATCGATAGAGATTAGCTGTGACAATACTGGATCAGTTAGTGTAGAGTAGGATCTTAGACTTACTTTGGCACATGACATAACAAAAATGATCAAAGCGTCGTGTTCAAGCACCAACGTTCATCAGTTTACAGTAATATGAAAGATCAGTTACGAAATGGTTTTGCCATGAAAGATGCCATGAATCGGAATATCTCTACAGTACATTAAGCAACACGCCTAGAACTCAAAAGGGTTCATCATAACGTAGTAAAATTAATATCTTGCTTTCTAAACATGAACCATCCTTTGTTCTCTGTAAGCCTCTTCACACAACCTGGTCAATACAAACACTGTACAGACCGTATTGACAACCAACAGGTGGCCAAAATCGAAGTTGTGCAGTCTTACGCTATTCATATATCTCACTGTACCCCTCTAGAAATCGCGTAACCCTTTCCTTGTCATCACCTACACCAACGAATTAAGATTGCTGTTATACGCTACTGGGCCTAAACTTTATTCGGTACAAATTTTAATAAATTTGCGGGAATAAATTCACAAGATGTCTAGAGACATTAAAATCAAACCTTGCAATACGTACATACTCTACTTATCACAGCCTACTAAGAAATCCAGTACCATCCCAAGGAATTCCAACATTAGATACAAATTGTCTCACACTCAGCATGTTACATATATATATATCTCTACAATACGTGGCCATACGGTTACAAAACTTTTAATGCTTCGAACTCTTATCCTCCAGCCTAGAAATGGACGGCGTTGATGACGTCATTGATGAAGTTACTAAAAATGATGATGCTCAACTATGATGACGATGACGATGATAAAGGTGACGATCAGGGTGGTGGCAAGAACCAGGTGGCGGAGGATGCTGACGCTGCTGCTGATGATGATAATGATGATGTTGCTGGTGATACTGCTGATGTTGATATGATTAGCATGATGATGATGATGGTATGATAATGATGAAGATGATGAAGATAATGATGAAGATGATGATGATGATGATGATGATAATAGCAATGTTGTTGTTGATAATGATAATGATGATGATAATAGTGACAACAATTATAATAGTGACGGCGACAATGTTGATGACGATTTGGCGAACGGTGTTATTCCATCTTTTAAAAGGATCAAAGAAACTCGACACTACGGACACTACTTTTTCAATGAAACCTAAAATCTGGTGACAACACTGAAACACTGCTCACACCCACAAGCCTTCATAAACGCATTTTTCAAGTTGGTATAATATGCCCGACATGCTACAACTACTTTAAAATTGGGTGCAGAAATTACAAGGGTGAAAATTGCTAATAGGAAAACGAAAATTAGTCTACATTCAGGAAATTAGGATCATTACACATATTAGTACTACGAGTCATAAAAATCGAGTAAAAAAAATAATTTAAGGCGCACTTGGGATTAAAATTGATGACGTGACGGGCATTCCTATCCTACAGAAATGCACTTCGCAAAATTATCACCGCCGTGGACACTCTTGGATACTGATTCTTCTTTCTTCAACCTAGAAATGTATCTATCCACGTTCTTATATCTGGGTGCAATGATTCCATCCATGACCCAATTTCGAGCATCGCGGTTATCAACCCCGTTTCTCATCCTTCTCGATTTCGGATAATTCGACAAAAACACTTTCATTGCAGTTTCTCTATGTATGATGTGGGGACATATCCTTCCTCGTCACCACGCACCACTCGTGTCCATCCGCTGCCATCGTCATCCTCAATAATACTTAATTCTTCGCCTGCAGAAATTGTTAATTCTCCATCGGAGGTCCCTACAAAGGGAAATATCAACTGAAAGTAACGTAGGTATAATCACTTGTTCAAAAAGGCACGGATATTTCAACCTTACATGGCTAAGCACCATAATACTTAAGAAGCAGTTCTACTGTGCAATGAAGCTTACCGAATGTCATCAAGACCTGGTATTTCAAATTGAGAGACGTGCTTTGTAAAGCCTAACTGCATTTAATTTATTATTTGGTTACTTTGGTGATTTTACTGTCTATTTCGGGCAATATCAGTATAGGGCCCATGGCCTAGAGGATGCCTCTAATTGATAGACTTCTGATCTTACTCCGCCTGGAATAAGCATCCCGCTACTCAAGATCATTCACTAAACGCGCCCACCACCTAGTGGACCCCTTAAGGAAGAAAGGGAGACGAAGAAGAAAATAGTACACTGTCCTCAAGAAAATATAACTGAACTAATTCAATTAGTTTAAAATGTAAGTCAAGCGGGCTCGCCAGGGATTACACAAATAGGGAGTTTCAGCAAGCTATACGATAACGGAAACGAAGACGCTAAGTGCTGACATAACGGTTTCCGATAACATTCTCAAATTTTCCAATGCAGAATATGAGCTCGAGCACGCTTACCTCTAAACGTTTGACAGCAGAAAGAAGAACATGTGTATTTTAGGTACGCACTGTTTCTGAACGTCGGTTCGGAAACTCGATACCCCTAAAAAGCTCAAATTTTAGTATCATTTGCCACTTGTGCCATCAAGACAATTAACTGATTTTGGAACTGCGTTGTTGCAAGACCCTAGTGACTACATTCTTTATTGAAAGCACAAACAAGAGACCTACACATTTGGAAAGAG
Organism: Carybdea cf. marsupialis auct. non (Linnaeus, 1758); assembly: GCA_010016065.2. NCBI lineage: Eukaryota > Metazoa > Cnidaria > Cubozoa > Carybdeida > Carybdeidae > Carybdea > Carybdea cf. marsupialis auct. non (Linnaeus, 1758). The sequence goes on from JAAAKL020008583.1 coordinate 15,233, forward strand.
GAATCAAAGGTAGCGTCCCAATGACTTTGCGGTTTAAGTATTCTTCCACATCTGCTCGAGATGATACGGGCATTTGCTGTAGCCGGGTATTGCAACAACGAGTATACGTTCAAATGTACTCTCAACATTGTTCTGTGTCAGTCCAACAGGAGTAGCTACGGACGAGAGTACGAGCCAACGACAAAAAAATCGACGACAACTGCAACGTAAACGAAAGCAGTAGGATCTGCATTGTTTTTAAATTTCAATACTTTGTTTTGGGGCACTAAAGCAACGCTTTCTCTGAAAGCTAGCCGTAAAATGGCGAAATCTTGGGAATTCTATTTCTGTTTTGTCGGGAAAACGTCGGAAATCTGAAAATTAGAACTTCTAGTATTTGGTATTTAAAATCATTTGAATTCCGTTATTACCATGGCTTACTAAATAACAGGCCTTCCAAACGACCCGACTGGCGGCTTGACTGGAGGCGAGATATTTCTGGCGGATGCTGTTGCTTTTGATCTACCATCATACAACAGCCTCGTTCCCGATGGCAAAAGTTGAAATTTTCAAAAACGGCGGTTAGAATACA
>JAAAKL020008584.1:0-15802 GCA_010016065.2 Carybdea cf. marsupialis auct. non (Linnaeus, 1758)
TGAATCATCAAAGACGTGACGGATATCTGAGTCTGATGCACCTTGCAATTTTTTTCTCATAATGACTTGGCACTGAACGAATTTGGTAGAAATATCTATAATGTTAATATTAATAATAATAATAATAATAATAATAATAATAATAATAATAATTAACGGATGCAAATATAATTGGTCGCTATTACCGTTCTCATTATCATAATTCATTCTCTGTACAACTATGAGAAAAAACACTACATGGTACCCAGCTAATTGCAATGCGCTATCATGTAGTTTCCCTGTTCCATACATGATTGGTAGACGGCTACTTGTAGCCTGAATAAAAGCTCCCGTAGCTTGAAGATCAGATACGGTTCAATTCCATGCTGCTACAGCTTGCAGTGAACCAATCAAAATAAGATAGATCAATATAGATCGATAGTCACATGACATACACCGAAACACCATTATAAAGCCTTCGAAGCTTGCTGACAACAGCCATGAGACGCCATGTTTGTTTCAAAATGCAATTAAGGCATGAAGTGATCTTAGTGGTTGAGTGGCTTAAATTGTTTGCAGTGTTCCAAATGCACGTGTTGCGGAGCTTGGTCTTCAGCATGTTTGTAGAACACTTGTTTGGAGTTAGTTGCAAATGTAACTTGCTAGCTAGCTGCAATGTACTTTCGTTTGTCATCAGACTAACTTGAACTTTTTCAATTAAAATCCTGACTTATCAGGTCTTTAACTAAAATTTCACAGGTATAATTTTGGCATGAAAGTGACTAAACCTTAAGCACTACTACCAACTGTCCCACTCTGCAACATAAAGAGTATTATTGGCCATAGGAACACTTCAAGTTCTCTAGTATGACGTGTCTCTACAACCATATATTCAGTTATTCAATAATCAAATAGTGTCGTTATATTATTATCAACAACTACCGAAAGGCTCCTGCACCTCAAATTTAACACTCTCCTGCTGTTAGGAGCTCGTTAACAACGATTCTGATGTTCTGGCACCCAAGGGTGCTGTAATACAAGGATTATTACAGGCTAGAAAACATTTTCATTGACTCTTGCTCTGAAGATCCAATCATTTCGGAAGCATTTCATTTCAAGTTGACAATTTTCTATCAAAACGAATGATACTGTGGTTTTTCTTCCTCAATCTACTTGAAATGTTTGTGGCCTGGAGGACACACAACGCTATTTCTTCTTTTCTACTTGTTACCTGATGGTAGTTTACAAAAATATTCATTAAAACCAAGGCCCCTCCTCTACTTCTTTATATTTCAATTTTTCCTTCTGATAAGATTTGGTGGATGTTATCTAGCAATAACTAGCAATAACCCAATTAAATGTTTCTGGTTCAGATGGTGTGGATCAAGTGTCTTATGGGGGTTCACTTTTTGTAATACGTCTGTGTATGTCACTCTACGACTCAAAGTGAATACTAGGATAAGTCACGGCCTCGCGCAGCGCTTTGGTGTTGTAGGGGAATGTTTAAATTCGTTGAATTAAGGTTAATGTGCTGATAAAATCTACTATGATTTGGTTCAGCAGGAGCGTACAAGTCAGAGAATTGCATCTTCCATGCGCAAACAGGTTGTCCTGCTTTAGTCTTACTTTCCCGAGAAGCCATTCAGTCAGACAGCTTCTCACGTAGGGAAAATGTGAGCCTAAGCATCACTCACATCACTAAAAGCTTCTAGGTTCTAAATAGTGGACGGTAAATCAGGACGAGCAGAGAGAAGGACAGACGTACTAGGTTTAATTACTTAAGATATACGGGAACACATACCACAAGCATCCGACTTCAAAACTTTGATGTTCACCTTCTTTACGCATGAACGTTCCTTCAGCCGGCATTCATCTGCATACGTGTTCCCATCTGAACCGCAAACTGGGTGATTTCTTGCATCTTTAGGGCACACTGGACACCTGCACTCGCTCTGTTGTACACTTGTGGCATAGCAAACTGCATAATGGCTACATTGTGCAAGCTTACAAGGATCTGCAGAGTAACACAGGTAAGTTTGAAGATAAAAACTTTGTTCGTATTCAGTTAGAAGAGTCCCTACCTAGATAATTCAGAATGTTTCGCACAGAAATGCTGATCTACGATTTTAACTCCAGCGTGCAAATAACATACGATAGACAACAAAGCGTTCATAATGAATTGACTTTTCACATTGCTTACGTCGCGGATATAACTTATTATATGAACGAAAACCATTCAAACAGAGTATAACAATAATTAGTAGATACAGTGTCATATGGTGACGACGGAAGTGGTACGATGATTATCAGCATCATCACCATTATCATAATCATTATCACTATCATGACAACTTAGGATTATCGCAAGGAAATTTTGCAGGTTGACGATAATGACGATGATGATACTGATGGCGATAACGACGACGACCATAACAATGACAATGAGAGGCACCATAACGACAATGATGAGTTGGAAGAGGAAGAGACACAGGAAAAAGAGACACAGGAGGAAGTGACACAGGAGGAAGAGACACAGGAGGAAGAGACACAGGAGGAAGAGACACAGGAAAAAGAGACACAGGAGGAAGAGACACAGGAGGAAGAGACACAGGAAAAAGAGACACGGGAGGAAGAGACACAGGCGGAAGAGGCACAGGAGGAAGAGACACAGGAGGAAGAGACACAGGAGGAAGAGACACAGGGGGAAGAGACACAAGGGGAAGAGACAGAGGAGGATGGAAACGACAACGACAATTCAATGATAGAGATGATGATTATGACAATTATAATAGTGAAAAAGATAACGAAGATCACGGTGATGTTGGGGATGATGATATGATCCTGCTTACTTCTATTCATCCACCTTTTTCGTGATGCGGCATTTTGTCTATAAATGTAGATATAAAACATGCAAATCAGTAGCAAACCAAATTCTATTAGCAATTTAACTAAAATGAGTGGCATAATAAACTTCTTACCTGCCATGATTGAATCAGCAATCTTCTCTGCTGCCTTTTTAGTGTTACCATCGGACAAAATCACAACATCTTTCAGCTTTTTGGCCATCTCTAGTAATTGATTCTTGTCAATATCCTGTCCGATACCAACGAAAGTGATTTCTATTCCTTTCTCTGACAGTTGTTTTAACACATCCTTTGGCAGAGTGCTAAGTTTGTCATTGACGACAAGCACTATGCGACGTGGCGCTCTTTGCCTATCCGGAACTTCATCTCGAAGTCTACTTAAGGTGTCATTTAGATTGATGCTGATTTCCTATAGGGTGGGTTTATAAAGTAAAAAAGTTACTTCTTCGTCCACCGGTTATCCTAAACTCACACACTGAAAAAAATGTTTACTGCATTTTGCATATACTATTCTGCTAACTACCTAAACCAGGTCTAACTGAGGTAAGGCATATCATAAAGTCGAGCTGACATTGAATATATCGCTGACAAATATTAACCTAATAAAATGATAAATTTAATGTAAGTCGATAACTAACTAACTAATTGCAATAATCTAACTATCTGTCCTTAAGAAACTAGGAGAGGAAGAGGGAAAAAGGGAAAGAAGCAGAGGGAGAAGAAGAGACGACGAAGAAGATCAAGGCCAAACATAATCAGTGGGTTAACACAAATACCCCAATCAATCAGTTTATCTCGGGTCAGCAACATGCATACTCGGACCATGGTTTATATTTAAAGAAATTAAGTGAGGACAACAAAACAAGTGAGAATACCTCGTACAAAACAACGCAACAGACGTGTTTCGTAGCGAACTCCATTAACTTTGTGATTTCTGACCTAACTAGCGTTTTACGAGTATTCCAACGTTCCAATGCCAAAGTACCGTTCGGATAATGAAGCAAACATATATGCTGTCATGAGTGTTACAATCACAACGTATTGGGAAGTACAGTAAAATGAAGGTTGCAGAGATCTTTTGCTCTGTCGTTATATTTTGTCATTCTTAGATAAACTAAGATAGTGTATGCATGACCAATGCTTATTGTTATGATCATATTACTTTTTATCTAGATTAACGTATTACTAAATTCTGTTGTCATTCCATTAACTAAACTGCGACGAATTAATTTGTGGGTTTTTATATGGTACCCACTTATCTGAACTCAAACACCTCCATTTTCATGCTATGAGTACCCTTCTACACATAATTGCCAAAACTAAACATGCGTGGGCCTATGAGTTTAGTAACTGAAGAGCAAGCGCCAGGGTATCTCATATGGATATCTTAGCCGTTTAAACAGATGAACAGAACAGATAGTACTTTCGATTCTGTCCAAATGACTAAGAAGCAAGGATACAGCCTTTAGTTTTTGGCCTTTTCATGAAATTGTCTGATTCTGATCTTCGAGTGGCTCGCAAGTGGCATATATATGTAACATATCCAGCAAGTCATGCCACTTTGTTGTGAAATCTCATTCAAAGACACCAGAATCAAAACCGAAACTGCTTAATGCTCGATGCTCCCTACACACGAATATTACATCTTACAAGTGCTGGAGACTAGATGACAGATAGGCAATGTAGCGGGGGTTTTGGATTCAAGATCACTTTTTATTCAAAAGGAAGGTGTAGTTTATAATTGAGTAAGGATATCTATCAATGCTTTAAAGCTTGAACCATAATGGTTTTCTTGTAAGCCTGGAAGGCTGGAGTGAGTGGGCCTCATAAGAATACTCAAAACACACTAGTTTTATTTACAATCGATACCGAAGAACAATATTGATTAAAAATTGCGTTCGCTTTAGTTAAGGTGACATTTAGCGTATTACAAATATGTATAGCATAGTTATTAATTATCACTTTAAAAATCCAATCATCGTCATAGACGATCAGAGGCTCCTGAATCAACAAATACTGGTTCACTTGCTAACAATTCTGATAACAGCATCCTACCTTACTGTCGACATCCCCTTTTCCTTGTGCTATCAATTTTGAAAGCGCTGCCTTAACAAGTTCCTTTGAAACGCCATCAACTACAAGCACGATCGGCTTGAATCCTTTAGCATAATCAACTACTCCGATGCGAATACCTTGGTGTGAAATCGTCAGGTTCTTCAACATTTCTTCAAGTAGCTCTGTTTGCTGATCGACGTCTCTTGTTGATGCTGCTGTTGTTACTACAAAGATGATATCCTGTGGTGGCCTGGGAACTAGAGTAGAAATGATCAACATAGAGTAGAATGTAAGTTGATTTCCAACCATACTAAAGACGAAAGGCGATACATTTTGGGCGAAAGTGTGGTCAAACGTCCATTAAATACCATCATATCATACGGTGGCCAACGAAACTTATATTTGGCCATCCTTAACTGGTGGTGTTAAACTGTAAAATTAGCCAAACAGCGACTTCGTAACTTGCATCGGCAAAACCCAAAATTCCCGCAATTTTTATTTTCCTTGCTAGACAGCTCTACTATTAATATCTTCGGTGTTTATAAGGGTAACCGTTTAAAAGTAAGTTTTCATACCTGTCGGTTTCTTTGCTTTGTCTGCTATCTTCTGCAACGTCTCAAGTAGGTCATCGAAAGTCTTCACTGGTAAAATGGTTGATGGATCTTTCATAATATCAACAACATCATTCTCCTTGATAGACTCCCCAATAGTTATGATTACTGAGCGAGTGCCATTTCTTCTGAATTCTGTGACAAGGTCGGTAATATTTCTTTTGTCTTCCTCGCTTCCTATGTTTGTCGTAACAATTGTAAGAAAGGTTGGAACGTCAGGTCTTACCCCTGTTTTATCTCCCAATAACGCCTTGGCATCCCTTAAGCTAGCAAGAAGGTTAGCAGTTCCACCAACACGAGGTAGTTTTGAAATGGCAAATACTATTTTATCTCTGTTGCCACTAAGTGGTACGACAACGGTACTGTTTGCTCCAAATAGTATAATGGCGATTCGGGTTTTCTTATTGTCGACCCCAAACTTATCAACAGCATTTTGAAGGAACACCTGGATTGTTTTTAAGTCTCGAGCAGTAACAGCGTCTGAGTTATCAATAACGAAGACTAGCTCCAGCGGAGTTTCCCGATCTACGGCAATAGACAAAAAACTCCATTACACACAAATGAGGAAAATAAAGGAACTCTTGCCGTTTTAAAATGAACGAAGCTTCTATCATATTTTAGACTCCCATTTTACATCCCATACTACATCAATCGCCATATCTGGAACTGTGATTCTGAAAGTGAAAACTATTCATCTTCTTTTCATAACCGTTATTAACATCACTATCGTTTTCGTTATTAACATCACTATCATGATTATCATCTTCAATACCATCATCGTCATCATCATTATCATCATTATCATAATTATCATCATCATCATCATCGTCATCATCATTATCATCACCATCATCATTACTATCATCACCATCATTATCATCATTATTATCATCACTATCATCACTATCATCATCACTATCATCATCACTATCATCATCACTATCATTATAACTATCATCATAAACATCATCATCATCATCATCACCATGATTATTATTATAATCATCAAAATCATCATCATCACTATCATCATCACTATCATCATCACTATCATCATTACCATTATCATCATAACTTTTGTAATCATCTTATTAAAACGATTATACTGGATCACAAGCAACATCATTTCTCCTGACATAGGAAAATAGTAAACCTATAATAACGGCGACACTGCTAGAAGTCCAAATAATCATTCAGTTCTCGCATTACTTTTTAATCAATTAGTCATCCTCTTGCCCCTTCTGCAAATGATAAGTACTACTACTAATCTTAGGAATAAAGGAATTAACAACAAAAGGACAGTAATCCTACAGTCATAATTTACATCACTCACAACAGAATAATGCAATACGGATAACCAGATTACATAGATGTTAATAACATAATTGCGCCTCTTAGAATCCGATATCAAATCCACTCTTCTTAAGATTCGCTACTCTTCACTGCTAACAAGTCTCACTCGAATTAACCTTAATATTCACGAGATCGTGAGATGTACGTTTTTTACATCAGGAGGGAGCGCTTTCGAATCCGTCCTCAATTAGTCACAATAATCCAAAAGTGGTGAACTTCTGAAAGATGAAACTTGACTATATAGCAGTTTAGATTTAGCGAAATAATTTGGCTGGGCAAATTTTGCGTTCTTCATATGTAAAAATAGCAAAGAACTCCATCACAAATACGGAAAAATAGAAATTCACAATCGATTAAAACATTGTTTCCACATTTGTTTCCAAGTCATTCTACTTTGTGTAAATAACTACTTTTGTTAATTGATGGTAAGCAAGAGAAAAAAAAATGCATATGAGAGAGATGCTTATGTGAACTCTTTTTCTTAGCAAAGTACAAGAAATGCTCGCTAAAAGTGTTACAAAAGTGTTTCAGAGGCAAATTTTTGTAAGGAAACATAAATACTTGATTCTGCAATTCTAGACTACAATTTTCTAAGGGCGTAACGAAGGAGTTTTAAATTTCCATAATAGGATTTCCTTTGGGTCAAAAGGCAAAAGTCAGAAAGTTACAGTGCTTTAGAGTATCCCACAAAGACGTTATGCTAAAAACACACTACGGGCTCGAACAGCTCCTCTCTTCCCACGTTGGGTGGTGATAACCACTCATCGAATAGTTAGCAATAGTTGAAGCTAAAATTTTAAAGTTTTAATGTATCAAAGCAGGGTACCTTTCTTTGCTTCATTGACGGCATCCTCAGCTACTTTCTTGACGTCGTCTTTCTTTGTTACCATCAAGGGATCTTTAGCTTTTCCTCCAACACTGAGAACATCTTCTTCATCAGCATCTAATCCAACCCCGACAGCAATCACAGTTGCACCCTTAGCACGTAAAGAATTGGCTGGACCTTTCAAATCTTGTTTCGATTTTCCATTTATGAAGACAACGACCACCTTTCTCGCTGTCTTTCTCCCGTTTTTATCAAACAATATCTGATCCGCTGACTTGAGCGCAAAGTCAATCCGGTTGTCACCAGAATATGGAAGTATCGATGGAAGCCTTTGCTTGAAGTTTTCAGCTTCCATGTTCTCTGTTGGTTGTATAACTAGTACCGGTGTTGGGCGCGCCTGAATTGCACCGAAGCGTAAGTCAACTTTATCCTTACTAAATTTATCCACCATTTCTTCAATTACGCCTTTCTGCATTATCATATCAAACTCAGCATTTGGGCCTGAGAATCCAACTATGAACATTGTATCTTGAGTCTCCTCCTTTGCTGAAAATCGGAAGAACACGCAAACAGAACATAACAATTTTTAACTTTCGCGATATATAACAAAGCCCTTGGTAGCTAAGTGTTTGAAACAGAAAAGTTAAAATGTGTAGCCCTATACTGAAGGGCACATGGGGCTGGGGAGCGCTTTCAGTCTTGGTTACGCCCTCCTTTTATAAATTCGGGTCTGGTACTCCAAATATGAGGTACGAGTCGAAGTGGCAACAAAATAAAGGAATAGAAATGCCATTGAAAATTACATTTGGTATTATCTTTTTCAATGCGTTTCACCCTCCATTACAGCCGTGCGACTCTTTCCATTTTCTTCTGTTTTATTTTTTAAGTATAAACATGTTGAAAGGTTTAACAAGTATGAATAGTTAACAAGGTATCATTTTGAATATGTTTTCTATTTTCTATATGATGGTCGAGTGTCACTCGCAGAGGCTTTGGCATCAGATTATTCCCACAATAATAGTTAAACAAAAGTTACGGGAAATAAATGTTTCAGCACCGCAACATACGAGAGTCAGCTTCTAATAGTCCCCCATAAAAGGTAGAGCTAAATAATACACAAATAAACTAATAAGTAAAATAAATAGTTTGGTAAACAAAGAGAAGATACATCAACATCATATAACATACCAATAAATATCAGCATATGTAAACATTATTTATTCATATCTTTCATTTTCAAAATACTTTAAGCTCTTAAACGTTAAAAATTTGAATTTGAAACAATTTGTAAGAAAACCAAAAAAAATTAAAAGATATAAATAAATGACCGCTAGGACTTCAATTACTTACCAGTGACATTGGCGACAGCTGACGATATCACAGGGTGTGCTTCTGGAAGGTCCTCACCCGAACCAAGTGCAGCTGCGTCTTCCTCATCGTCTGCAAGGTCCAAAATTTCATGCTTAGGTACGTCATCGCCTATTACGACTGGCACAATCTTGACCCCTAGTGTTTTCAGCTTTTCGGACCCTTCTTTCAGGCTTCCACCAGTGCTTTTCCCGGCGGTAATAAAAACCAGCACTTTCCCTGCTTCTGGCCTTGACCCCTGAACTGCTTGAAAACCGTCCTTCGCCAACTGTTCCAAAGCGATGTCAATCCGCCTTGTGCCTCTAATCAGTTCAGGTTTATCCAAATGCTTCTTAATTGCCTCGATGTCAAACCCGTCAGCTAACGACAACCCTAGTTTAGCGTTCTCTCCGTACCACAGGATGCCAATTAAAGTCTTGTTTACTGATATAGGGTACATTTGAAGATCATTCTTGATGAACTCCGTAATGGACGTATAGAGAGCCTTGTTCACTCCATTGGAGGTGTCAATTGCATAAATTATGTCGACTGGGCCTTCAATTTCTGTTGATAGGTAATGTAAATGGAAGATACACAGAATATTCGGTATGAATAAATCATTTAAATTGCAACAATACAAACAAAATACACAAATACGCCAACATATACCTTTAAAACAAATACGAAAGCTTACCAAGGAGGGAATACAAAAGACTTTCTGTTGATTGAGCACTTTCTATGTTAAATGCCAAAGCCCCATTGACTCGTTACTAGCGGCGGATATTTGGAGTTAGTGTAGTTAGTACATTTCTCTATTTGTACTAAATAGTTTCGAACAGAAAACATCCTGGATTTCTTTTAAAAAAATGAAAATTCAACGATAATCACGCACACTCATCTAGACGAACTAAACAGCAGCAATAAACAAGATAACAGTAACCGCGACGAACGTCCTGCAACACGCCATTCTTCAACCACTGTCGTGAAGGCATTCCTAAAAGTCGACATTTTGAGGAGTAGTTCAAGTGATTTAATGTTGAAAAAGACATAATTGACTACCTCAAGTATTGTGCCAACTTGTCTTTTGAATTCCTGCTGAACCGATATGCATAATTTGGATTTCGATGGAAAAAATGTGAACTTACCACATGGTCCCCTTTGAGCAACTCGGATTTCTTTCTTCATTTGACACGATTTCCTTTTAAGGTAGCACTCATTTGCATACGATCTGTCATCGCTACCACAAACGGCTTTGAAGGCTTGGTCTTTACACACTGGACATACACACTCGGCAGTAAGGTCAATCTTGGCAGTGCATATCGAGTTGAATTCGCATTCCACGAACTTACAAGGATCTAGTATAGACAGTACAAGAAACTGGAAACCATGAATACACAAAGATACATAACTAGGAATGAAAAATAACCTTAATCATCTAGATTCATAATTATACGGTGAGTATCATTTCATCGCGTCTGCTATGTGAATAAACAATCAGACCAAAAATGATTATGTCCGAGGTGGCTCATCAGCAAGCTTAAGGAAAGTGAGCATTAAGAAATATTTAAATAGAGTAAGGAAAAACCTTACCACGACAAACGCATGACTAAAAGCACAAGCAGAGCCTAGGTGACATTTCTACCTAAGGCCACGTCATCATCCATGACAGTTAAGCTAACTGATACCAGGATAGGAACTAATTGCTTATTCTGAAGACGATTGTAACATAATCGTAACGACAAGTCAAAATTTACTAATAATGAAAGTATCAGACCTTTCTTTGCATCATCAGCCACGTCGTTAGCGGCGTCCTTAATGCCATCTTTGTCTTTTATCATGATCGGATCCTTCTCTTTTCCTCCTACACTCAGCACATCTGATTCATCTGCGTCTGTACCGACACCAATGGCAATAACTTTTACTCCTTTAGCACGCAAATTATCAGCGGGTGTTTTCAAATCTTCCTTGGATTTATCATTTAGGAATACTACCAAAACCTTCTTAGCTTCCCTTCGTCCATATTCTCCAAACAGTACCTCCTCTCCTGAACGTATCGCTAGATCAACTCTACTCTTTCCAGTGAATGAAACAATGTTAGGCAGGACAGCCTTGAGTCGTTCACCAGTCATATCAGGTGTCATTCGTACCACTTCCAATGGCACAGGGCGGGATTGCACAGCACCATATCTGATGTCGATGTTCTTTTTCGCAAACTTCTTAATCAGCTCCTCGATTGTGCCTCTTTGTATCTCCATCTCCAAAACAGCAGTTGGGCCAGACAAGCCAACAACAAAAACAGTGTCTTGACTATGTCTTTTGGCTATACAATAAAATAATACATGAAAGTATGCAAACAGACGTCAGCTAAAATCAAATTATTCATTACTAGAGAACGAAATGATTCAAGTTCTGATCTATTCTTTACTAAAAATTACTCATTAAAGAAAGGTTATCTGACTTGTGTAGGGTTGATAAATAGTTCGCATTGTCAAAGTAAGCACAGCTTACACATCAATTGCAATAATCAGATAACTACTTTACTCGATAATAGTTTTCAAACGGCAATAGTGCCTCTCTTTTCAAATTACCTAAACAGGGCAGAAAATCCCTGAGAAAAGAAAAACCAGGATATAAGCTCACAAGCAGGCCCGTCAAAGACAAACTTCAAATTTCCATCAAGATTAAAAATCTGAATATTTTCCTTTAATAAATATTTCTTCTACTGAATATTTTCTTACATAATTATTCCCTCTTCATAAAACTCCATCTCACAACAGCTAGCAATTTAAGGAAGTTTGCAGTAACAGATTGCTTGTAACAGTTTACAAGACAAGTAAACTGGGTTACGCAAATTCAAGCTATTTTACTTCAATACATTGGCGCGCAAACGATGATGTTTTCAACCGGGAAGCTTTACGGTCTCTAGAGAATACGTTCTTCATTGAATGGTCCAAAATATCTTCAGCTGATTTTCAAGAGTATAAATTATCTTACAATTTCGAAGGAAGATCGCAAAGAAGTCGCAACCTTTTAGATAACCATATTTTCCACCCTTGAGTCACTGAACAACTTGAGTCATGAAAAGACTTCATTTATGTAAGGCCTTGCACACAATGTCTCTTGAAACACCTTTTCTATATTTCTCTGTCTTCAGGTTCATAAATCACAAAAGAAACAGTATCCGAAAGCAAACCGAAGTCTGACTTCAAGAAAAACGACGACCGACCACAGATTAATGTTTTCGCCTTGTAATGTTGGTTTGACAAGGAGCCGTTAGGAAGATTTCAGCAGTCATGATGTATTTTATACGTTTGTTACTAGTCCACTACTGATCTTTTAGCATATTGGGCTTCAACGTATGATTTGATAAAAAGACAAATTTAATCTACAAATCAGGTTCTTTAAAAATATTCCATAGTCTTGCAATACATAATCTAGGTGTAAAAATAACTCTACTTATGCATATGAAACCCAGGCTAAGCATTGATCTCGCAATATATAATCCAGGTGTAAATAAAATTCTACTTATGAAGTAAACACTGAGAGATTCGATCATACACAAATAATTTCGTAGCATGCATAATCTTCGGGAATGTATTACAAGTATGTTTGATTGCATTTATAGGAGATAAAACCATGGAGAGGAAGCATAACTTAGGAAAATACAGTTGAACAATTCGGTTTAATGGGAATACTGGAAGTACTAATGATGCAACATGTATAAAAAATGTAAGAAGTTGGATAAAAAACAAAGGTACAAAGACATGCAATTAAAAGAAAGAAAGGAGGAGAACAGATTAGTTACAGTTAAGATTAGGTTTTAGTTACGATACTACGAGACGTTTATGGATAGAAAGTGTAAGGTTGGAACTGCAATGAGGGACGATATCAATATCGGAATACGAGATATCGTAACCAGTAACCTTCTTATGCTAGCTCTTGTATTTTAAACAATCTTACCTGTTGCTTCTCCTGCAATCTTTGAGACCACCGGATGAGCCTCGGGGAGGTCTTCACCAGATCCTACAGCTGCAGAGTCCTCTTCATCTCCAGCCAAATCAAACAGTTCATCCTGTGGTACTTTGTCACCAATCCCAATGGCTACCACTTTAATACCCTGTTTCCTAACAGACTCTGATATTTGTTTAACCTTGCCACTTGTATCCTTACCTGCAGTAAAAATGACTACCATCTTGCCCGCATTAGGTCTTGACCCTTGTACTACACTGAAACCCTGCTTTTCTACAAAGTCAAGGGCGATGTCAACTCTCCTCTGACCCTTGATAAACTCACTCTTACGCAAATGTGTTAAAATGTTTTGAATATCGCGTCCTTGAGATAATGGTAATCCAAACTTGGCGGTTTCGCCATACCAAACAACACCAGCGATGGTGCCGTTGTCGGCGATACGATACATCTTGAGGTCATTCATAACAAAGGCCTTGATGGACTCAACTATCTTGCTGGTGGCTCCTGCTGAAGTGTCGATGGCATAAATGATGTCCAAAGGAACGGAAATACCTAAACAGCGAGACAGAGAGACCGGGCTTGAAATTTTATTCATATAATAGTTTGCTTCCCGGTAAAAAAAAATTCAGGCGTTGAAGGAACTTATACGGTCTTAACATAACTTTTAACGTAGAACAATTGTAGCTTTCTTGGAGGAGATACAATTAAGCTTCGATCAATATCTAACATTAGGAGAAATACACGCTTAGAAAATTACCACGCGTTGCAGGGTCGCAGAAGTTTCTATAAAGCAAGACAAACGACGTGAATATGATCAAGTAGAGATGATAAACCTGCGAGCAGATCGTTACTAAAACCTATTGTTTGGATAAGTAGCAAAAACATTGCGGAAGACGAGTAACGGAAGGTAACAAGCTTCCCTGATAATTAACTACTTGCAATAAACTAGAGCAACTTTACACTAGTCGATACATTATACTTATATTTGTTTCCAACTCTTATTTTCTTAGCGGGGAGTGGGAGAGAAAAACGATGTTAAGCCAGAAGGGTATGCCAGCAAATGGTCAACCAGTCTGATCAGTTGGCGCGTAAACGTACTTCTATGGTTTCGTAAAGTAACATGCAAATTTAGTTTTAGGGCCTGAATTACATGATACATGAAGCCCTCGAAATGAGAGGTGCGTTTCCTTATGCACGCTTCGTATCAACCTTCATCAGATAATAAACATTGTGTTGCATTTCATAAAATGAGGGTGTCTACTAAGCATCGTTAATTGCTTTCTTGCAGATTTAGACTCCTTAACTCTACATAATAGCGAGGATAGAATCCAAGCTATGAGAGGCATCGGAAGGAAGTCAAGGCAAGGAAAGATGGTCCATCGCAGTCGGAAGTAACAAAAATGTTCTTCTTTCGTTTGGTACTACAACATATGCAGTAGAAGTGATCCCCTCGAGCATCTCGAGCATAATGATGACCTTTAAAAGGATCAGAGAGTTTAAGTATCTCGAGAAAAATATACCTACCACATGGTTCATTCTTGATCACCTCAATCTCTTCCTGCTCTTTACAAGATTCTTGTTTCAGATAGCACTCATTGGCATATGATCTGCCATCGCTTCCACAAACAGCTCTGAAAGGTTTGCCATCCTTACACACAGGACACACGCACTTTGCTCTACCGTCGGCTTTACCTAAGCACTTTGCATAAAATTCACAGCTAATAAATTTGCATGGATCTGCAAAGTAATAAAACCGAAAGATATGTTAAACAATTTCCTCTAGCTGACTCTACCATGGAGCCCACAACTTAATTCAAATTGTCGCCGCAGTCGACGGCGACCCAAGGCTCCCTTTTCGTATGGCTTTGTATGGTGTAGCACAATGCTAGTCTTTGAAGAATACTAAATAGCTGAGCCCTTCTCTAAGAAATGAACCCATTGGCAAAAATCTCAATTTGCAACAATATTAGCCCTCCAATGCAGGCATCTGGCATCAATCTACTTATCACTTACAAAACACAACTATACCCGATATTGCTCGAAACTCATGGGACTTTGCAGCGCTACTTCAGCAAATCATCCTAACAGTCGCACAAGTAAATCATAAAATAACCGGCAAATATATACAAAATACAAACACTAGAAAGCAAGTCCTTTCGAAGAATTCTTGGTATCTCATACAGAGATCGAGTCAACAATGAGGAGATTTACCGAAAGATTGCACCAGCTATAGGACCGTTCCAGCACCTACCCCACACGGTTAAGGAGAGAAAGTTGAGCTGGTTTCGACATGTTACAAGATCAAGCGGCATTGGTAAAATACTATTACAGGGCACAATGAGTGGTAAAAGAAGAAGAGGTCGACAGCACAAGAAATGGTGTGACAACATTTTCGAATGGACAAGACTTACACCAGAACAGGCCATACGATCACAGCAGAGGACAGAGAGGTGCGGAGAGATGTTAGTCGTCAGAGCACCGCAGTGCCCCAACGACCTTCAAAAACGGTTACGGGATAGAGAAGAAGAAGAAGAAGAAGATGTGCCAAATATATAAAATAACGACAATCTTCTAGTGTAAACAAAAGAGAAACGTTCCACCGGCCTAGCACTAAAAAGCATTAAAATTCAATCATACTAACAACACTCATTTTACCTTTCTTTGCATCATTTGCAGCATCACTTGTAGCATTCTTGATGTCGTCTTTGTCCTTTACCATAGTAGGATCTTTCTCTTTCCCTCCTACACTTAAAACATCAGACTCGTCTGCATCTAACCCGATGCCAATGCCAATCACT
>JAAAKL020008585.1:0-15802 GCA_010016065.2 Carybdea cf. marsupialis auct. non (Linnaeus, 1758)
ATATACACACATATATATACGTATATATATATATATTCATATATAAGTACTCAGGCAGACCCACAAGCAGTCATGAACTACATATTATGGAACTCAAAAAACATGAAGTGCTTACGGTGCTGGCAGGGATAGAACCCAGGATCTCCCACCGAGAAGTCGATTCCGAATTCTCACCACCACCAGCAATATATATATATATATATAAATTTAAGGTGTTCTGAGAGTTATTTCTTGGGTAAACATATGCCATATTTCATGGTTTGGCTTACAAACTAACATCTGCAGTAAACACGTAAACAAAAGTAAAATGGCTTGAAACAGTTCATTAAAATAGTTCATCATCGGGCGCCACAGTTTTCATAATACTTTATTCTATAGCTAATCGGTTTCTTCCGCAAGTGAGAGCATAGGGCTAGGTCTGCAGGCTGCAGGTATTACTACCGTACCTAAGTTACAGCCTAAAATTTCAGGAAAGCACACAGTTATCTAAGACAATTCAGCTTTAACATTGCTACAAAGCCTATAAAATTGACCTAATAAAAGAGAAAGAACATCTCAAATCCTTTAAAACACAGACCACACTAGGTCTTGTGAGTGATCTTAGTTCAAAAAACGAGATACATATCTATCAGAACTTTCCTTACGGTCATCGGCACCGGCAAAACCTTCATGTTACGTGTAAACGCCGATTTGCGACTTGAAGAGATCTCCACACTGAGATTTTTTAAAAAATGAAACGGAAATTGTGTACAGATAATTTCCTGGCATCAAAGAAGTCTTCATGTCTGAAATCTACACTATTAAAACTACTGACGATATGTTGACAGACAAAAACGCTTACCTACAAGTTGTCTTTTCAAAAGCAACGACCCCTGACCCTGATCTGCCATTTAAACAAAAAAAATTTAACGGAATTCAGCTTTCCAATATAGTGAACAACACCATAGATTGTTCGCTGTATTAAGGTTCACTTGTTGAGATATTCCAGTCTGTTTTGGGGGCTGTCAAGGCATTAACCTGGTGCAATACGTGACCACCTTCGCCTCAAGTTCCTCCAAGGATTGTCAAGCTGATGCTGCACTGAGACAAAATACGATTGATTGCGCATGTCAGCTTTGAAGTGAGGCAACCAATTTTTTGTTTCCGTGACGCCGGCGATGACGTCAAAAGAGACCTGGGTACAAATTTTGACACTGATTATCAAGCACATGTCACAGATAACATCAATGATAATATAAAACGATACCATGAAAATGAATCACAGATAGATTACAAAGTGACTCAAGTCGCACCTAAAGCAACACAAACAGTACGTTTCTGCCAGAGAAGTAAGGTTATTACACGAGCACACAAGAGACTGAAGAAATAGGAAAGAAAGTCATAGAGCTTGTCTAGGAGATAAAATCGTCAGAAGATTACTCTGAAAAATGTTTGAAACTCTAATATATCTACAAATAAGGAAAAAGTATAGGGCTTTGAAAACCATTTTAAATTCCTATGAGAAGATTCAGAATGAGCAAATTTTCTTGGAAACGTTTTAAAAGCCCTATCAGTCAATACGGTTATGGGGTAGCTCTCAAAAGCCATGCTAAGACAGAGAGCCAAATTTTCATGAATTGAAACCTGTTAAATATGTCTAAATTGATGTGTTTTACGTCATTTTACAGAGGAGGCAGAAAATTTGCATAATTTTTCTCCTAAACCGATAACACATGAAACTTTCTCAAAAATGTGTAAGCGGTCGATTTCGCCACTCCATATAGATGAGGAAGAGATGGAGGAGAGCCTCAATATTGGTATCCAATCGCTAAAGTGTCAAGAAAACTCTTTTATGGACCAAGATGACATTCCTGGAGTTTTCAGGATTTCAGGAGTCGATTCAATCTTTTCCGTGGCAGATGGTAAAACTGCATTAGCTCAGACAACAGAAGTAAAAGGAGTCTGTAGCTTTCATCTAGACTTGAGAGATAATGAAAATGTCGTATCAATCCGAATCGCACTGAAAACCGTTTAGAGGAAAACAATTTTGAAATTGATTGTCGTGTAAACACAACTGACGTTGATAGCTTGAAGCAGAGGTGTCTCGCTACAAGGTTAGTAAGGGAACTGTGTTATTATTTACTACTAAGTTAAATGCCCTTAATCACATCCACTGGCCGATTATTAGATGTGATAAGAGAATATGCTCTATTGTTAAAAAACTTCACCTAGTAATAAGGCTAAGGCCAGTGGATTTGATCATAGATTCTGTAAGTAAGGAGTCCGACAGTCAAAGCTACCTTCAATTGGAAACGGGGATGAGCCTCCCCCTCAAAGACTGTTTGAGATATAAAAGAGAAACTGTGACTCGAACCTTTTATTCACTATAACTCTGGCGTTGAAAGCTACACGATAAAACCTAAGAAAGAGTTTATATGGAGATAAATGAAGGAGAACTAGATCCTTTGCCATATCTGGAGAAAATGTCAGTGACGCCTGGGAAAGCGATAAACCTTTCCAAAGATTTTCAACAAGAAGAACGAATTTTATTCTGCCTTGCGAGAGCGATCGTTCACGCCATGTTTTTCCCTGAGGGGGACAATACCTTTATACTCTGATATGACCGACTCTCCTTAAGAAAAAAACGTGCAAATTACCTCTAGAGCGACCACAGGTTCGAAAACTCCTAGTAACATACCAGTTTGGTATGTTAGTATCAATGCGGCCGCAGAGAATTTTTTTTGTTCTCTGTTATGATCGTTGTCCTTAAATGGCTTCAGGTGGTGTCTAATGACTTCTGTAAAGCCTAGACGACGTTAGGCGAGCACATCGAGAAAGGCGACATCAGCGGGAAAACATGCTTGTGGGCAGTTTAAAGTTGTGTTGTTTCCTTCTCTATCGCACCACAAGAAAACTGTTGAAGGCAAATACTTCTTATAACATTTATTGTTGCAACTCTGTTGAGACTAGCACAAGAGGCTACAGTACCGCCTTATTAAGAATATTCGATTGACGTACGCAACGAGGGAGGATGGAAGGTTCAGGCACCTCCAATTAGTTGAATAACTTTGTTTTCTTACCATTAGACACCAATTGATCGGAAATGAAACACTGGTTTTGCAGGGAAGGTAAAACCTTCAACAAAATGAGACCAAACAAATGAGAAAGTGAAGGAAAGATTAATGGTGGTAGGAATTTTTGAATACCTTAAACACATAAAGAGCCATGAACAGGATAAATAGCTTGTCTTTAGGAACATGTAGTCAACCAAACTGAGTATTTTAAGAGGGATAGATCCTAAGGATCTGATATCAAAACCAGTTAACAAGGGGAAATGTAAGTTAAACGGGTACAGTTGGTTACTGAATCGGAGTGACATTGTAAATAAAAGAATGCTTCAATAAAGAATGTTTCGATGCTTTGATTATCTGCTAAGACTCCCCCAAGAAAAACAGCAAAGGTAGCCTTCAGAGGTCTTCAACATCATGTTCTTTGTTCTCAAAATTTAATGAGGATCCAAATTTCATTCTTTGGTCTTGATTGCAGAAAAATTTGCGATGATTTTCCTCGTATCTATTACTCTTATCATATCGAATTTGTATCCATTGCTCTCGTCATATCAGAACTTGTTGTGATATGGTATCAAGTTTCTTTTGTTGCGTGATGGATCGAAGCTTATCATTTATACTCTTCAGTACTGTAAAATGTTTTTCTGCTTTTACTTCATGTGGTAATTTGATCAGCGATGTATGAGGTGTCAAAGCATTTGAAAAAATTAAGGCTGTACTTTCTTTTACTAGGAGATGTAAGAGGGTTTAAAAATGAGTTCAGTTTCGAGTCTTCAGTGACCGGAGCACTTATTTATTCCACGATATCAAAATAAGAAGTGGTGAATCTTACACGATGCGCGAAGATTAATGCAACGTCTGAAGTGTTATAACTGGCAATACGAGACATTTTACATTTGAATTGGAAACTTGAAATCTCACTTATTTACACAAAGTCGCAATATTTGGATAAAATAGAAAGTATGAGCAAGGTAAGCCAGGATGATAGCATTCTCTATTACTCTAGGCACCACATCAGCTCTCAGTACTCCTACGGTGGACATGGACATCCAAGTGTATCCAGTTATGAAAACCAGCCTCCCTATGCCATGTGGCTTGATCATGGAGGGACTACGATGCGGTGGATTAATCTACCCAAACCCCACTGAAAGTTTCAAAGTATCATTGAAGAGGGGAGATATGACGTAATCAAATTATAAAGATACTAGAGAAATAGAAAATATGTCACCACAGGGATTCGACAAAGTAACAAACGTAGTCGCAGCGTATGCGCGCTTTTTACCAACAGAGCTATTGGAGTAACGGTGACAACAGACCGAATTTCTCTAAACACTACATTAATCGCCAATCCATTACCGATGGGCATCGACGTCCGGGGGAGATGTTTGTCTATATTCACCGGTGAGTATTGGTATGCATCGTGACGAATGCGTGTGTCACTGGTTTGGATTCGGGTGTTGTCATATTTTTTACTTTTCCAATATCTTTATAAAGAAAATCATTTGAACGCTCCCTCTGTCGAAACTACGTTTACATATGGTAAGGTGAATAACAAGACATGTGAGGATCTTCGCGTGGAAATAATCTCCTCTTTATTGATACATCCACTTCTTCAGCAGCCCTTGACATACCATCAGCCTGATACGCATATCTTATCTTCATCAACATTGGCATATCAATTAAAATTCCCCATCGTTTGCATGACTGAATGCTTATAAACGGAAATGAGTTTATTCGGGTTTTTTGCAAACATCAAACCAATATCTTTGTAAACGTAGAAGATCAATGTAGGCCAAATATCTAGCAATAAAAACTGCGAACCTTTATATTTGATGATGAATACAGTGGCCACTTTCCTTTAACTCTTCATTTGACAGGTTTTGAGAGGAGAAACTGTCAAGAAACCCTCGATTTTGTCACTGCCTTGTCTTTGAATTTGTGGTAAGATGATGGATACCAATTTTGGCTTTTTGTTTGTCGCTTCCAAGATCATTTATGATCTTTGTCTATGTCCACTAGCAATTGGAAAAATGATTGAGTAACAGTATCCCTCGTGTTGATCCTTGCCTTCGCTGCCACTTTATGTAACTAGTGCTAGCTTCTCAACAATAATAGGTTTACAATCTAACTCTTTGTTTATGGTATGATGTAAAATTTCAATATTTGACGTTTGTCTTTCAGAGTCAACGACAAAAAGTCAGTACGCTATCATCTATTCAAAAGTATGACGCTCAATTATTCTGATCAGTTTCTTTAACTTTCAGCTTAATACCGAGACCTGTTTCCACAAATGTTGAGAAAATGCCAGATGTTATCCTATCGCAATCCGCATCTAAACTCCATTGTATTCTTTTGGTATTTTCAACGACTGTCTTTCTGTTTCTAAAGTTTACAAAAATTCTCGTTCGTCAACTTTTCTGTCAACATTATTTTCATCATCCACCCAGCCACATTTTTACGGCTTCAAGCGTTTTCCCATGTTTCTGCTCGTCGTCAATGTCTCACATTTATAGAATAGCAGTGGCAGAATGTAATACTTTAGCAGACGCTGTTAACCTCCCTATTCCAACTTTCCTGCACGCGACACGTTTCTCGTATCGATAAACGCTTCCTTCGCTTTGACAAATTCTACACTTAACTCCCCTATCTGATATTACCCAATGATATCCAACTGCCCAAGTATTTAAATCTATATACTTGTTCGATCTGCATCCTATTCACTGTCACACTATTTTCTAGAACTTGCGCTTTTTTACTAACAATCATCGCTTGTGTTTTCTTGCTATTTATCCTGAAAGCAATGCTTTCACTTTCTATTTCTACCATATCCAGCAATCTTTGCAACTTTTCATTGCTGTGTGCAGCAAATGCTGTATTATCTGCGTAACGTACGATTTTATAGGCTATTTCATCCAGATCGACTGGTAATAGAATGCATCCCTGTCAAACTCCTTTCTGTATGCCTACCCAGTTCTCCTTGAATCTTGATAGCAGCTTTTTTAGCATAGTATACGCTTCTTACATCTGTCTCGTTGGGTTTAGCATAAGGAGCTATCAGGAAATTAAGGATTCCCCAATTATGATGCTAGTGATTTGTTAAGGTGTTTTAAAATTAGAAGGAAGGATATGGTTTCCAAACAACAATATGTCTATTCCTCACTTTAAAGTAGATGACCACACTCCATGTTAAATCAATTGTTCAAGCGACCATTTAGTCCTAAGTATATCTCGTAAGTGTCATGTCAACAATTAGTATAAAAGAGTAACTAGTGTGTTGCTGCATGATAACTTTTGTCAATCACACCCCAAATTTTATTCCTCTTCGCATCCCTGAAATTCTTGATTTATTCCAAATAAATATTGTGGCTGTTTTTAGACTTAGGGCACATATTCCTTCTTCATGAAATTCGAGGTTTTCTATTCGACCATTTACATCTAGTTATCTGTATTTAAAGTCTTTAACGTATGCCCATAAGCACTTAAAGATATGAGGTTTGAATTCGCCTTTGTTTGATATTAGAAGGAAACTCTAAGATATAATCTCTTCTTCTTGCTTATGGAAACTTGTTGGAAACTGAACAGTGACGACAGGAGGTCTATTACATAGGGGGAGGGAATCCAACTTTGATTCGATTTTACGAAAATAAGGATAACTTTTCTGAGAAGAAACGAGAATTGTATTTGCATCATGTCATCATCAAGGCCTGTAATTTATCTTTGGGTAATGTTTTAATTATTGAACTCGTGTTATTACAATGGAACGAAAGAGTCAAAAAAGGTTCTATTATCTTGACAGGCTAGCCATATTGATTTCGTGAGAAATACACGGCAAGCGCCAAACACAATGTGTGCTTATATTTCACTGTTTTTTCTTCCGAGAAGCGTTTCCAGACGTTGCCGCCATGCCTCGTGTGTATATGGGACGATTGTCGAGCAGAGTGACTGAAAGAGATATCGAAAAATTCTTCCACAGACATGGAAAGTTACGCGAGATAAATCTTAAAAACGGGTATGGGTTCGTGGTAAGTCAGAAACAATGTTAACCACCTTATTCATCTCTTTAAAACGTGTCGTTTCCAGTCAGTCCCGAAATATCGAGTTTCACAATGGCCCCTTTATCCATATAGCTTTTTACGGTTTGAGATGCTATGTCGTTCAACCACTTAAAATGAGAGACCCTAGCTACACCAAAGCTAAGGTTATACTTTGCACTTTATTATTAGGACTTCGAGGATTTCAGAGATGCTGAAGATGCTGTGTATGATTTAAATGGCAAGGATCTTCTTGGGGAAAGGTAGGCGAGGCTGCATTCTGCATAGTGTCGTTGCTTTGTTCTCATTATTTTTATAGTTAAGGTTCATTATGTATTTGGTACGTTGTTCATTAGCAGTCCTTTTTCACGACATACCCGATTTTGGAAATAAAATTTGGGTTATCTCCAGAAATGCTAGGCATCCTTTTTCCTGGATAGGAAAGAAGATTGATTAGCGTAGCAAAGGATTTAAACTGTAAGATCCGCATGGACTGAAACATGTAAGGCTAGCCTATACATCGAGACTTAGTATTAACATAGCTGGGAAACGGTCACTGTCCAGGTGCCTTTAATTAAATTAAAGAGGTTGATACGTCTACTTGTGAATGTATCAATAAGCGATGACCCAAGCTATAACTTATGAAAGTTTTAGGCGAAGAAGAAAAATATCTTGTTACAGTGATTATGCTTCGAAAAGTTGGCTCGGCCATATACAACAGCAGTTGCTAGAAGTTACTAATCTCAAGTTGTACTACCGGCACAAATAAGCAACCAAACTTTCAGATAAGTAATTCCTTTATTGACAGTCGATGATGATTTATTTGAACTATTGGAAATTGTGTGTGCTGGATCATGGACTTGACATAAAGCTTAAAATTCATGAAGCGTTTTAATGGATACCGGGAACAATAAGTCTTCTTTTGTGAATGAGGCAAAACTGCCTTAACGGATTCATGACGTGTAAGGGTTATGCTGAAAGTATAGTGTTTCAGATTGGTGTGAGATGCTTATTCTTATCTTAGACCAACTGAAAAGTGCCCTAAGGATGATGTGTTTTCTGGTGATCTTGTAGTTGAGTGGGTGTCACCCGCATTAGCCCTAGAAATGTTTATGTAATATATTGGTTTTCAACCCAAACAAGCTGTTTTGATTCTTTCAACATTTTGGATCCTTTATTCGAATATTTCTGTGTCAGCCAGTGTCCACAGAAAGTGG
This sequence comes from Carybdea cf. marsupialis auct. non (Linnaeus, 1758), assembly GCA_010016065.2. Taxonomy (NCBI): domain Eukaryota; kingdom Metazoa; phylum Cnidaria; class Cubozoa; order Carybdeida; family Carybdeidae; genus Carybdea; species Carybdea cf. marsupialis auct. non (Linnaeus, 1758). Next base: position 8,296 of record JAAAKL020008585.1, read on the forward strand.
TTGCAGAAAGTCCTTTGCAATATGCATTGGGGCTGAAGTATGAAGTAGTATGTAAGGGGCATTGGGAGAGCTAGGTCCAGAAATGCACCTATGATAAGGAATATTATAGAAAGATTTAGGGTTTACTGAGTGTTGAATTGAACTTTATTAAAACATTACCAGTTGTCGAAATGTCAGATGGTTGCAGTTTAATGTCAAATGATCCAATGATATGGGGATATTTAATGTGAGGTAGTAAAGTTAAGAAATCAAATGTCTTTACAGTTTTGTAGTCTTTGATGTTTTCAAGGAAATGGGTGTACTGTAGGGTAACCATTCTTTGGTAAAAACGCCTGCAGGAGTAGCATGAATTAAGTGTTTTAATACATTTTAGGAATGTTACAATACCATCAATGGTGACAACAGAGTGGACAAGCATTGGAATATTTAGCAGTAAAAATGAGCTTGGCAGAAAATGCAAAAAGTATACAATATATAAATGTATATTTCAAAAATTGTACATCAGTGTTAAGATGTTTATCATTAACCTTTCAGAGTGATTATTGAACATGCACGTGGCAGTGAAAGGGGTGGCAGCTTTGGTGGTGCACGAGGGAGGAAGAGGGGACGAGCTGTGGAAAAGTAAGTTATATTTGTTGCTATATTGAGATAGTTTACTCATTTTGTGTCACTATATCTATTTTTTGTCTTCGTTTTCAGTCTTCTTTTCCTGGATTAAGGGGTTTGACTATTGCCCATGAACATGGGACTTAGTACTGGAGCATGAGCACTTTATGACCAGGTACCCTTCCTGGCATCACCTGAGATATGCTACTGTATCTTATGTCTTATTATTTGTCATCTATTTACTTCAGTGTAGCATATGGGAGAAACAGCAATCAGATAGTACCAGAACTGCTTTCAGAATTAGGTTGAACAATTACAATGCAGCTAATCATAGATTTAGACAAGGGCAGACAGGCTTTTTGGTTGGCTTCATTTCTCTTATTATCCTTGTTTAGTATTTCTTTGTTTCTAAGTCCCTGTTGTGTTGGTATGCTGTATCTCGGTTTCCATTGCTATTTTTGGTAGCCTTAGTCAGTAGTAGTAAGTGTTCTTTGTCTGTGTCAGTTGTGCACCCTATTGGAGAATACAAGCTTTCCAATGTTTATCTGTATTGTCCAGTGTCATATTGTACATCTTACACTATTAATGTGCAGCTAGAGTTTTGACATTGTTACCTCTTTTTTTGCAAGTTGTGCCATCTGTTTACTTGTGTGCCATTTATAACATATGTTGTTGCAGTGGCGAGCAAGGATATAAGAACTCTCATACTGAATGAGCTGTTGACAGATACATATGTATACAGATATATGCACATATGTATATAATTGTGGATGACAAGTACCCTTACATTCCATTTGGGATGGCTGGACAGGTCCCTCATACTGCAGAAATGATTTTACTGTAAATGCACTGCTTGGCATGCATTCTTGTGGTCATCTCTTTAAAGACAATTAAATTAGGGTTTGGTCAGGAATACTTGTTTTGTATACTTTATTTGCAACATTATGTTTGATGTGTGTAGTCAATCAATGGGACAGCAATTTGTGCAAGGTGGAGAATCATTCATTTAATGCATAGGTTAGAGGAAGAATTTGTACTTAGATGCTTTGGCAACCACAGTGCATAGTGCATGATGGACTTCTCCCTTAAAATTGTATATCCAGCAGTATTGGATATCAATGAACTTTATACATCATTTATCATTGTCTTTGGATTGACATAGTTTTTTTATGAATGGGACATTCTACTTCATAATGGTATTGGTGTTAATTTAGGTATGGCATGCCTGTAAAAACAAAATGGAGGATTTCTGTGGAAAATCTGTCAACTAGAGTCAGCTGGCAGGTATTTGGTGACACTTAAATAATGAAGTTGTGTATCTTAGCTGTCTAATATAGACATGTATTTCTGTCAATCTGTAAATTAATGCTGACTATGCACTTACTGTCCTCCTTGATTTATGAGTTTTGAATTCAGTGGTGAAACTCACACCAAGAGCATGGAACATCTTGGTAGAGTATCCATCCTGAAGTTATGAAGGATTTTAGTTACTTAAAATGTAGCCTCGGACCATTTTTGATTTGAAAACTTTATCAAATACAGTGATTTACTGGTGTTATTTGTTTTAATGTAGGGACCAAAAGTTGCATTGTGGTTTTGGATTACCTCGTACAGAGGTTTCTTTGCTATGTATTATGCGAAGATGATAGTGATATATTTAATACTGTAGCAAGTATAAGTGGAATAGAACATTTTAAATTCTGCCCCCTATTGTTGATACTATAGCCAGGTTTTCAGACAGTGGATCTTGCATGTAGATTTCCTTAAAGGACAAAAAAAATGATATCATCAGAAATAGTTGAAATGTAAGACAATAACAGTTATTACTTTTTAATCTCAAAATGATGGACAGCGAAATCTCAGATGGTGTTAATGGGGTTAACATCAATTTGCCTGATTATAATATATATACTGGAGTAGGTTAGAAATGACCTCACAGTTCTTTACCATGGACTGTCTTTTAATGTCCCAGGTCAAGTAACAATATTTGTATTCCAATTTTTAAATTTATCATGAGATCTATAAGGTTTGGTGCTTTTACATATGCAGTATTGTTCTTGTGAAGAACGTTTTAAAAGATGTTTTCCATGTTACAACAACAGGAAAGGGTTTGTACTCCCAGATACATAAACTGAGATCATTTGGGAATAAATGTTGGGAAAGGGTATCTACATAAATATAAGCATACAAAAGCAGATATGAATGAAGGAATCCAATTTTAGCTGTGTATTTCCAAAAATCTTAGACCATTTTAGAATGAATGCATCTCAATTATACCTCTTTGCCAGCTCCATTGTGTCAGTAGTAGAGAGTCTTTTTCTCAATGATGCTTCATTCCCTCACTATCAACCATTAAAAATATATATGGCATTTTAACTGGCCAAATTTGAAGAAGGAGTACACAAAAGATATTTGCATTCTGAGAAGTAGGAGGGCACACAGCATTACGTGCTCTAAATAGTGAACCACTGAAAAAAGACCCCTAGGTTGATTCTTGGTACTGGTGCATATTTTATAAGTTGTTAGTGGCTATCCACCCAACCTGTGCTAACCCTAGACCACTTTTGTTGAGGACTGAAGACTATGTGTGGTATTGTTATGTCATGATTCACCAATGAAATACTTTATACATATTATATAAAGGGTCTCACTTTAAGGATGATAGCCCACTTACAGGCTGTATTGAATACCATAACATTTGAAAAGAGCAACACTTCATTGATTATACAAACTTAAACTACATATCATTGTTTATCTACCAACCTGGCAAGTTTTTTACTTTAAACATTTGAATAGAGGTTTTTAACCAGTCAGTACAGGGTTTAAATTATATAGAAAAGTGCAGGCGGTAAAACAAAATCTATTGATATTTAACATGAGGGCTTTCGTATGCAACATGCTTTACCTTGCACCATTTGAATATTTCAGGTCATACGTCAAATATATGCCTCTGTGCCCACCTTTCTATTAACTTCTGGTATCAGTTTCATTAGTACTCGGACATCTGTAACCTAGAAATGCAGAGTATTATATAACTTGGGCTTTCCATATGCTACGCCTTTTTTATCAACAGTTGCCAAAATAAGCAGCAGGGGCAATACTCCTCAAAATTTTGAACAGTTGATAAGCAGGTTTTTCAGATATTTTGTGTGTAAATATGTATTGACTTCCAATTACACATCGTTTCTTGGACAGGCGCATTCCAGACTTTAACGGTCAGATGCCAGCTCTAAAATAGCACAGACGACAATGTAGCATAGCGCCTATTTCTTGAGTATCCAGTAAAAATATTAAGCAAAGTAACAGATGAAAATTTCTAAACAGTATTTGGGCAATCTTTTTCATTTCGTTTAACCATGGTGATGGCGTTCCAAATTGATGATTTTGTTAAGAAGAATTTATTGTCAACTGTGAAGTCTGTTATACGTCTTGGGCTTTGGGCTTGGGCTGTAGCTCTCAACAGGTAGCCAAAGCCGTTGTCTGTAGAACATTTACTGTACTTAACCCTGATACTGAAATTGCACAGAGTCATAAAATCATCGATTCATGAAGATATATATATCAAATTGACAAAAATCACAGTAATTTAACGTTGCTCGTCGCGATTTTGTTGCGTCTTGAAGAAAGGAGACCTATTATGAAGCTGTGTGAAACATAAAATGATTGTAGACTAAAATATTGAGCTATTTCACGTGTTGTTTTTTGCCATTCCTCTGTATGTAATGTGTATGACGTAGCACTTCTGTTGGTTTTAAATTGGCAGCACAACAATGTAAGATCAGGAGCAAAAAAAATAAGCTTTATTTGGGGATCTCGGCCAGCTTTAGTCATCTATGATTAAGACCGTTCAGATGGTATTGATTTACACACTGTAACTGGGCTATTCTTAAAAGGGTTTTTTCCAACTTTTTGCGGAAAATGCCATTGTATAGAGATTGGGGATATGTAGTATTTGTTGACCCTTGTAGGTGATATTTCAGTAAATAGTATTTGCTTTGTTGCTTTTTACAACTACTTTGCAGTATAGGTTGTATGTTACTGCCAGCTACTCTTGATTCTTTCAATATTGAATTTTAGCAATCTGATGTTGATGGTAACTGAGTAGATGTGTGATGTTCAGTAAGAGGCCATGCAGACTTTAAGTTATGAAGATTATGTGGCACTCTAGATGACGGGCAATTTGGGGCAGACCAGACTGCAAGAGATGCCTGACGATGCTATCTTATGCGCTCTCTTATCGATGATGTTGATGATGAGATGATGGCAAGAGAAATCTTGAGATGATGTCCACTGTCGAGGCATGATCTTGAGGAAGGCGTTGGACTGATGTCTAAAACGAGATGAGATGACTTACCCCCTTGATGCCATTAAGACGTTAGCCATGGCTTCAGACGTTTTGGTCTGTTACAGTGTATTCGGAGACCAGTGAGCTTCTCATAACTTTACTTACCTTGGTAAATGTTTGTTACTCAATTTTACGATTACTACCGTTTTGATTGCTTGATTTGTCCATGCAACCTACACATGTCTGATTTGATATATTGCCCAAAGCTTTTACTGTTAAGCAGGTATTAATAGGAGCTATTCAAAATAGAATGGTTATTTTACCTAGTTATATGCATTGAGCCTCTGCCTACTGTTAGTCGTTTGCCACTGTCGCGTATTATTCCAATGCCCCTGACCATTGGGTTTGGACGGCATAATTAGGCGCAGTAGATACCGGGTCAAGCTATTCCGCTGACTCTCTTTTCGTCCGGTCAGTCTTGACTCGGGGTTTTATACTTGGCCGTCTATCTTTTATGGCCTCATTAACGGGCCTGACTTTGGTATTACGTACTAACAAAAGTGGCCAGGAGAAAACAGGGCTACATTTCCACCCGCTTGGAAAGCCGTACGTTTCAAAATTGTTTACAGTGCTGTTTATCTAAGATGCATTCCCTTCTTGTTAGTAAGCTATACATGCTGGGCGGAGGCTCTTGCAGTTATCTTATGAGATGTTGTTTTCTCCGTTAGCTGGTTTCTATTTATGACTAGCTGTGATATCACAGTATCGACAGTTGTATCAGATGTTTTGTACAAATTGAAGCCGAACGATTATCCTAACGAAAGTGGAGTGATCCCGCGTACGAGTCATATTTAATGAAATACTACCAGACTGCGTTCAAATGTGCACAATGCTAAAACCCTTTTTGTATTTGTAAGATCTATTAGGTCAACATAGCAGGCAAAGTTGACCCTTAAAGGGGATAGACCACTTCAGTTATCCAGGAAAATGATTAAGAGGTGTACACCTGAGGACATGTTTGGCCTTAATCATTCTTACTTTCATTTATGAATTTTCATTGAGAGATGCTGTGCTCTGACGTCAAACCTAAAAACAACAAAGTTTCTGTCAACCACTCTAATTCTTGGTTTGTGTAAAATCTGACTCCTCACGCAAACGTAAAATGAATTTGCTTTAATATGTAAAATATTATGTAAAGTTAAACGTAGAAAATCTCGAGAAATTATTTCTTATCTCTGCCTTTCAACTTCTAAATTGTTGGAGCAAGGAACACAACTGACAGTACTAAGCGACGGCTCATCCAATCAGTTATACCGGAAGACTAATTTTGAAATCTCTAATTTCAAAGTAGAGACGAGGCGGTTCTTTTCTCTAAGCTATTTGTCACGTTCAAGTTTTTTGTCGCTGCCTTAGTCTTGACTAACTGTTTTACGCTCGTAAAGTGTAGTACTCGGCACTCTTACATGTGAGTTGCGATGTTTGTAAAATTTCGACCTTTCTGCTTCTTTATGGAAGTTATCGCTGCCTCTTTCTTAACATGATATCCGCTCTTGCCTCAAGGATCTGAAAGACTATGTTAGACAGGCTGGTGAAGTCACGTACGCCGATGCCCACAAACAAAGGCGAGGAGAGGCGTAAGTAACGAACATTTTCCAGTCGGGTCATACTCGTGTTTCCTTTGCCGAATAGCCAGAAGAACGTTGCAATTGCTCCCTATTTTAGTGGCATGTTTGACTGGAAAAGAGGTGTTAAAAATTTGTACATGGATTACTTCTTTAATTTGTCTCGTTGGATATACTTTTTGCCAGACACTTCTCGCTAGGGACCATTCTAACATTACGTTTCTCAGGATGAGGGAGGAGGAGACGTTTAGGGTTAGGGTTATGGTTACTAGAAAAGTGAACAAAAACTAACCTTTTTAGTCGGGGATGTAGTAGGAATAACGGCAGAACTTTCGTTTTTGCATTTTTTCATTTTCATTTCTTATCCGAAAATACCCATGTATACACTCGCACTACACTCACAGTTTCTTCAACAATCGAACAATTAAAACGTGCTTACAAGATTCACAACAAAAACATTTTTAAAAGTCATAACCTTTTTTTGAGATTAGTGGGTTTTTCCGGGGAAAAAATGTAGCATTTCCCCCCAATTTTCAGAATGAAAAACCCGTTTACTTTTTGTTATAATTGCAAGTGTTTCTTCGAGCGAAAATTTGTACAAAGTTGAAACATACATATGCAGTTTAGTAGCTTGCAATTCTTGTATTCATTTTAGCAGTGTAGCGTCGATTTTCGTAGAATAGTATGTATGATGGGACTACACTGCTCAACAACGCCAGTTCCTCCACGTTAGGACGCAAGGAAATGCTCGAATCAAGAGCCAATCCGATTCACTTACCAACTTCGTGTAGTAAGTCCGTCATTCACTCCTTCCCACTCCAACCTGACAACCTAACAACCAAGTCACTAACTTACATTGGTTTCTTGTATTTTGGATAATATAAAACAAAACGAAAAATATGCTGCCCAGTCATATAAGTTACTTAAGAGTCAGAAACTACAAAGATTCATGCAATTACCAATACCTTCTTTTGCCGTAGATTCCCTTTTCTTT